>CAVNYN010213706.1:0-17934 GCA_963692815.1 Nyctanthes arbor-tristis | reverse complement strand
CTTAATAGGAAGTGCGCCCGTACAGATTTTCTGTGCGGCCGCACCAGGCATATGGCTCCACCAGACGGCCATGCGGCCTGGTGCGGACACACAGGTCATTACATACGGCCACATGGACCTGTCCATTTGACCGCATAACCAGATCTGGTTTCAAATATTGGAACCATATCTGATTCTATAGAAATCCTCATAAAATTGAAGCTTGAGTTGTAATTAAGTTATCTTAAGCATATGCAGCATGGCTTAACCACACTTTAAGCTCGTAGGTGTCTTATCAGTCAACAAATTCATATAGACATCTTTATACAAAATAAATGAATAATGAAGAGAAGAAGCATTATTCATTTGCACCTTTTCTCACTGCTGCTCTTGTTATTATTACAAAGCAAGGGCAAAAGAAACCCTAGATCAAACAAATACGAACTCATAAACGAGAAAAAATAAATAAAATATCTCAGGCTTATGCAGAGAGGAGAGTAGACGAGCTGCTAGCCATGGACAACCAAAAAACCGCACATAGCCCACCTATTGGTGCCAAAATAAGTGAGAACAACGAACGTAAAAACAGAAAAGACTAATACTCAACTCAAAATAGAGAGAAATCGATAGTTTCTTACCTTAAATAGTGATCCAACTGGCTGGAGCAGAAGAAACAGAAAGAAAGAACACCTTACGGGAAGGGGTGGGGTGAAAACTTGGGGTGGTAGAATGTTCTGGACCAAATGAAAGAACGCAGATGGCCTCATGGAAGGGCAATTCTGGAAGAAAAAAGGGGTGGCGATGGGCCCACACTCTTCACTCGTATAATATAGTAGAGTAACAAATAGGACATATGATACTTATATGTGATGATTCCACACACCACAATGCAAAAATAAGGTTCACATCCCTCATGTAAAGCACCGTGTGAGCTTATAATCAAAAGGCTTACGCACACCTGCCCTATCTGAAGGTCTGTCATAGTCTCACCTCGACTCAGAATCCTTCAATGTGTCCATTGTTGCCTTATCACGGTCAAGAGATGACAAGGACTTACCAATATAGTCAAACATATTCTCATCTCTGTCATCTAACTCAAATAGATGTATATGACATGCAACATCATATGTTTAATAACATTTGTCTCAATAGTGCCAAATATATCATGCCCAATCTTCATGTATCATATCAAAGATAACATCATAGACCATTATAAGACATGACAAAATCTAAATATCACATTGCCATATAGGAGTACACAATAATATTGTTTTGTAATGTAATTTAATCGTTATTTACCTCCGTCCTTAGCTATCTAAGGATATTAGTAGTTTTGACACTCCAAGACGTTACACAGGCCATCAATGTCTATCTTACTTTATCATGTTTATTCTAACAAATACAGGATTTCTTATATTAATCTCCTTAATATCTATTTGGGAGAAGCTAATAATTTATCGAAATTAAAAAATCTAGGAATAATCACTAATATATAAAAATAAAAGTGGGAATGTGCGTAAAATATTTACTTCCCCATATGACAAAGACTCATATAAAGAATGTGTAAGAGTCCCTATGTACAAAATTCTTGGGCATGAGATTTGCTTTATTTAGATACGATATGTTAATTTTTGTCTCGACCAGTCCAAAATGTGCAAAATAAGACATTAACGTTAATGCTCACATGAAAATCAAACCAGACCTCAATGTGAATAATTGTGTAACTTTTTTAGTTAATGTATATTGTGACCATTTTTCTTCTTTAATTTCGTATTGCGACTATGTTATATGAGTATTTTTCGACTTGAGATCAATAATAAAGAAAGATTGTATATATTACACTTTCAATTCAAGCTAATGTTTTCGGTTGGAAATTAGTGAAATGGAAAAACATACATAATTTTGTATTTGAATCTTGATTTATGTTTTAATATGTAAAATTCATGAACAGAATTAGTATAATATTGATTTAGTTTTGTATTTTTATTTTTATATTGATTTACGTATTAATATGTATAATATACATGAATGTTCTAAAATTAATCATTACAACTTTAAAAAAAAACGCTAATCATCACACGAATATTTGATTTCATTCAAATTTCATCGTCAAAATAAATGAATGTCATAAAATAATTATTATATTTAATTATTATACCATGTTCGATTCCCCCATGTGGTGGTTTGTCTACATTTTATATATAATTTATAGTATTTTGTATAGGAGTTTGGTTTATTATAGTCTTATACATAGAGGTTTGTATTATTGATTTATGTACACTGTGTTTCGGAAGGATCTGTGTTTCAGAAGGATGTATATATCTAGATGCGCTTGTACTGTTATGATGCAGATTATAACTGTACTTAAAAAAATTATTTAATGATTATAAATTTATAGTTTGATGGTGTGTAATAATGATATCATAAGTTTAAATGCAACTAAATACAACACCATAAGTGCCCAATAATCCAAAGTTAGCTATTCTTTTGTGTTGGATTTTCTTTTTCTTTTTTTATATTGCATGTTAAAATTTAATCAATAATTGAAATTTTTTTACTACATGTATATAATTTTTTAATGAAAATTATATCTGTACAATTTTGCGTTATCATATAACGTGGAACGTACGTTTAAACTACTCATATATTAACAAGGGAATGAGTGGGAAATGTTTTATTTCCCACTTTGGCTCCGCTTATTTTCCTAATTTACACGAGTACCCGTATTTAATATTTAATTAGTTTTATTTTTTTATTAATAATAATATGTTTAATCAATTCATAACATTTAACCTTGCATTTTTTCTGATTTTTTTCCCTTTTTTCCTCTTTCTTTTCCCACCTTAAACTTTCACACAAGTTGTGAATAAATTTTTTATTTTGTTAAATTTCTCTGTTGTAATATTAATTTTATAAGTTACAATATTTTGCAAATTCTTTTTCTTTGTTGCACGTTACAATTCGACAATATATATAAAAGAAAAAATCCAATTGGTCATTATTAAATTAGTAGAATTTAAAAAGAGATAATGGAATGTGATCTTAGATTGAGTTTTGTAAGCAACTTTTGATGGGTTAAGAAAGAAGTAATTTATTAAGATCTTAAATTCATGAAATAGTTATAGCATTATAAGGATATTGTTGGTATTAAAAGAAAAAAGCTAGGGATAAAATGGGGAAGTGGATGTTTTACATACATTCTCACTTTTATATACTAGTGATTTTATAGTGAAATCAATTTTTTAACTTTTTGGTTTTGACTGTTTTTGATAACTTGACTTTTAATAAATTTATAAATTATACAAGGGTAATTATATTCACACTTTAAAATAATGGGCAATTGTATTGCCACTACGATTTTTTATTGTTACACTAAGTTATGTTTGCACCAGAATTACATGTATGTTTTTTTATAAATAAACCACGATCATTTTACTATAATAACCTTACCCAATTTAAAAAAAAAAAGGAAAAGAAAACTAAAAGAAAATGAAATAGAAAACAAAAACGATATGCACACCACAGTCGCCATTCAAGTCTTCCAATTCATTCATTAAAACAATTGGGCGACAATATCCAAGTCCAAAAAACTCATTTTTACATATAGTTTTTGCAATTTCCTTAAAATTTCGTTATTTTTTATGCACGCATTAATCATCTACTCATCTACACCTTTTTTTTTAGTTTTACATATATTGGATTTTTAAATTATTCTTGAATGTTGAAAGCATATTATGGTTCGAGAAGACATTCAATATTCAAGAACCCTATCCAATCACTGCATCAATTCATTTTTTGTCAAAGAAAATAAAAATAATACCCACTCATTCCTTCATCTTATCAGTTTCATTGCAAGCGTCTAAATTTCAATTGTTTTCTTATGAAAGGTTATGAAGTTAGAGATTAATCTTTCATAAGGTGACATCAACTTTAATTATCGGGGAAATAAAAAAAGAATAAAAAAATAACATCAGTGGTCATATTGAGTTTCATGGAGAGAGAGAGAGAGAGAGAACTAAAAAAGTGATCACCATTGGCATCACTACAGGGATAAAAAAATGGGCCGTGAATGGAAGAGTGTAAGAGCAAGGAATCTATTTGAATTGTAGGCACTAAAAAGAATTGCGATGGAGGTGATTGATGGGGAAATGTGAATGTGGTGGAAGAAGCAAAAAAAAGTTATGTCAAATAATAATAAAGTAAGGGTATCAACGTAAATTGATTTAATGATTTTTAAGTAAATAAAAGAAATATGTTGTAATAAATAATATAGTGGTAATATAATTCTCTTAAAATAATAATTCTATTTACTTAAATAACCACAAGTATAATTACATCAATAACCCAAATGGGCCACAACATAACCTAACCCGCAATATTTTTTGTATGATTATTATCATTGTGTTAATTTAATGCATTCTTAATTGACTATATATATTTCCCTCTTTATCTTCATTTAGTTAAGTAAAGATTCAATAGCTTAGTTTTTTTTTTATTTTTTTATTTTATGCAAACTAATTATCCTTTTTCAATAGTGAAAGGAAATACATATGCGCTTTGGGATTTATTTTTAAAAAATTTTTAAAAAATTTTTGATCAAAATTCCAAAAAAATGTAGAAATAATTTTTTATTTTTTGAGGGAAGAGAACTTCTCTTGATCTATTGTATCGTGTTGGAATAGATAGTAGACATCAGATAAGTTGATTTGCTTCCAATTCATAGTTAGAAAAAATACATATTTGACGTAAAGAGTTGAATAAAATGAATCAAATCATAAAAATAATTGAGTGAATTTCTTTTTTTTTTTTTTCAATGTGATGGTATTGGATTACTGGTGTTAGAAGTAAAAATGGAAATGATAATGACTAATTGATATAAAAATACCCTATTATATTTCATTATTACTTTTTAAAGGATTTTATTACCTTTTTTAAACTAAGGAGGCTATAGTTGTAAAATTCTTGTGGTGTGTTTATCAAAATTACTTTTAATTTGTGGTGGAATGATAATGTGGTGTAATGATTAATTTTTGTAGTAGGAATATTATTACTGATGACATAATCATTTTGATTCATTACTTTTTCTTCTATGGTACAATTCTAATGTATTAATAGAAAAATTTCATTTATGAAAATTTAGTTCTTTCAATTTTCCATTATAGTTTTTTAAGTGCACTGTTTTAGTTATTATTACAATCATAATATATTAAAACTATAGATATGTGAAACATTCACTTATTCAATATAATAACACTAAAATTTTAGTATGCATAGCCACTCATCTTAAACATATTTTCAACATAGGCAAACCCTATTCGACAATATTCTCCCGCTTTAAAATCACATGCCATAGCATGTTACACGAATAATGACATGTTTATTTCGAAAATTGGTAGACCGTATTCAATTGCTTCTTTATTTTTTTGCATTCCTCTTGCAATGGAGAAATATACCAAAAAGATTTGGAAGTGTTGACATTGTCTTCATATGTAGACCCTAGTCCCTAATAAATTTGTATTGTGATGGTGAGGTTTGTTTACAAGCGCTTATCGGAGAGTGAGCCAATAAGAACATTAGAAGGGGAGTAGCTTGATCAGACGTTGAGTTTCGAATTAAACGTACAAATTGCAAGAACTCTAATTTCTCTTTAATAGGCAAAAAGTTCCCCCGAAATGGCACCTGAAGGCCCATATTTATAGGTGAGCTCTGAGGTGCTTTGGGAATTTCATACAATCTGTTGGGACATAAACTCAATTTGGCATATACTACAGTTAGCTACTGTCCTAACAACTGCTAATAACTGCTAACTTCCGCACGTGCCATAGACGAGCTAAGCTTGCCTTTGAATACATATCTTATTCAGACAGCTCTTTGATCGGTCTAACTCTGATCGTCCCATGTCTATTGACCACAATCCTCCGATCTCAACTATATCATATGAGCCCTGCCATGTTGATTTGTGAACCCGTCCAGATCATCCACGAAGTCTTGATCGGTCATGGTGTGGTCTACCAATGTTTGTGGTCTCCTTATGAGATACAGGATACCAGCAACACCCTTATCATTTGCATTCACCCGTGATAGTTCTATGTTGAACAATGTGAATGATGCTTGTCCGGTTTGTTTGCCTTTCTTCTTTACCTTGTAATTTCGCAATTTGAGATCAGTATGTAGACCTCTGTCCCCGTTCCACCAACTTTTGACGAGATTGCCACGTAGCATTTATCAATTGGGGAAGTATATCCATAGGAGTTTAAACAGGCGGTTTTCTAACAAGGATGACATCACCAATGTCAAATCTAGAAGAGTCCTTTTGAATTCTACATTTTCTCCTTTATAAGTAGCTCTAGATTTCCACCAAATTTCACTCTGTCTTCTCTCTAGAACTCTTTCTCTCTCTAGCTAGTCTGACCCTCAGATCGTCCCGCAAGCTGACTAAGAGCTTGCATCATACTTTCTTCGGTACATTTGTATATTTTTTTACTTCTTTTAATTCATCTTCCTCAAAATACTATGACAAGAATTAGGATTATATACATCCCGCTAGTTAGGACCAACAAAAGTGAGAGGGCCGACGAAGAAAAGAAATTAAATAGTGAAGAGGTTTCTTCCTCTGATCGTTTTGAGAATCGCTCTAGCACTCATGAAGAGGGCACCTTTGATCAGAAATCAGATCGCATTGGTACAAATGAAGAACTCAGTTCTGATCGAGAGTCCAAATCTGAGGAGGTGGCAGGCTATGAAAAGGACACGGGTTCTGAACTAGAGAACCCATATAGTTATGAAGACAGCGACATCGAGCCTAAGGGAGACTGTCTTATAGAACCTCAACCCACAGGATCATATTTAGGTGATGAGGTCGTGCCTCCGAAGGAGGTTCCCTTGGATGTTGTTCTCCTTCGTACCCTTCACATTCCTCTGATCAGACAAAAGGATCCATCTACTTCGAACCGTATTGATGGTGGTATTGTTTGGGCTACCACTGGATTGAGGTCTAGAGTTCATCAAGCCCAGCTAGATGCCTGGCACTGGGAATACAATATCCCCATAGATGTCCACTTCATGCTTCCTCAACTAGGAGAATAAGTACAACAAACTTCACCCGGTTGCATGGCCTATATATGTCTAATGCTGAGGACTGGTCTAAGATTCCCTGTGGCTAGGATAATCACGGACTAACTGTGTTTTTGGGGGGATGGCATCGACCTAAATCGTTCCCAATGGGTGAATGATGATGCTCGTCTTTATAATACTGTGGTAGGATCTCGTTCAATTGATGCCATCAGTCATAACTTTCAATGAGTTCTACCTTTTCGAGAAAGATAAGGTCGGCTTGGGGTTCTACTATGTAACCGTGCATATGAAACTAAAGAAGTCCATTCTTGCCTTCTAGACTCAATCAAAAATTGGATTGGGAAGTGGAGACTGGTACCAGGGATCCCACGGAGGACGATTCCGTCATCTCAGATAGATTTATTATTTATAGTAAGTAATATTTGTGTGATTGTCTAGTTTTCCGATCTTGCTTAACTTCTTTCCTTGACTTTTCCTTCTCTTACAGGAAATGTCAAAGCCAATCAGATAGCGAGGACTTTGCACTTTTCAACCAGATCCATTCTGAGGATTTCTATGCCAGCACAGACTGCAAGGAGATCCTAACTCAAATTTGTGGAAGTCCAGTGTCACAACCCCAAGAGACTTTGGGCTCTTTCCGGAAGTGGAACCAAGAACGCCTAGTCAGACCACTTCTTTGCATTAGAACAATTTTGTTATTCTCTAGAAACTTTACATTCTGATATTTGTTTTACCTTCACTTTCTCTAGAAGACGATATCAACTATCAACCTCCCAAAAAAAAAAAAAAAAGAAATCCAAAGCTGAGATGGAAGCTACAGCTGCTCTTCAGGCTAAAAAAAGACAGAGAGAAGCGCCCAATCACAGTTGGGAAGCACTCCAAAATGGGGTTGGGACAACCCCTTCTCAAAAGTTTCTCCTCAAGAGGCTGACCGATCCAACCTTAGTGATTCTTTCTAAAAGGACCAAGGTCAACCCTGCCACTGTAAACCAATCTGAAGTCACTCAATAGGATCCAGCCTCTACCTCTAACGAGCAGTCGATTTTACTAAACAGAAAGATCATCTACCCGGATCTACTGAGAGATGAGATCGGTGCAGACTCCTAGTCTTGAGGCGCTGGATAAGTTCCCAATGAGTATGAAAGGACCTTATGGGATCCTAGTTCCAGCTTGAACCAAGAAAGACGAGAAGAAGTTTGCAAACATGAATGTCTTTGACTCGGTCCGCTCAGCTGCTGCATTGGCGGGTTATCTACTGAAAGCCTTGTGTCACACTCGCTCTAAGGTCCGGTCTAAGACAAACTACTATGATCACTTCTAGAAGGAATTAGATCAGTGTAAGGCCAATCTAGCGGTGCTGAGTAAGAGGTTGGCTCAAGTGGAGAGGAGCTAGAGTCTGAGAAGTCTAGTCGGCTCACAGACCTCTAAAATCACACCTCTAACATACAAGTGTTGGAGAAAGACTTCAAGGCCTCCATCTCTTATCTCCAGGCCGATCTCAAGGCTACTTGAGAGGAGGCAAGAGCGGACTACCGAACTCATGCTAGGGCATTTAAGGAGTCCAAGCTTTATGAAACGGATCAGTTGAAGCCCTATCAGTACCGGTCCTATCGTCATTAGGGTCCTAGGCGAGTTCTAAAAAATAGACCCCTACAACAAGTAATGTAGGGATGGACCCAGGGGGTTGGAAGGGGGCATGGCCCCCTTCTCAGTCGAGGGCAGCCCCCCGAAAATTTTTTTTATACTATATTTCTTAATTTTTTTATAGTTATCTTTAAAAGCTCTTCTCAAATTATACCAATCTCTAAATCCATCACTAGCTAATTCAAAAATTCCTCAATCCTAAACTAAACCAATAAACCAGTAAAACATTAAATATCATCCAAAATTCGTCAATAGTAAAATAAACCAATAAACCATAGATAACACATCTTCTACATACATGATTAATTAAAAAATAGTAATAAAACCCAATACGGAAGTAAGAGAATAAGGATTTTAGGATAATTAACCCGGGTTTTAGGATAATTAACCCAGGCCTTATCGGTGAATTAGACACTGAGATGTTCGACTGGAAGCTAATATTCATATGTGCAAGGCCTTATCGTATTCACATTTTTTTTGGAAACAAAAGTTGCTCTTATTTTAGGATCCCGCATCATTTATTTACATTGGCAACTCTCAATTTGTAATCTATAAAAGGGCTGGACCAGCTCTTTTTTAATGCTAATACCATTGGGCCCTTTAAAACTACTTAAAGAGGGCCTTGTCAATGTATAGTCTAAAATTTTTAGCTCTCTGCGTGTGGAGTAGTTTAAGATTTTGGACCTGTGAAATGACATATGAGGAATAGTTATTAGAGTATAATGAACTAAAATGGGCCCTTTTATAGAGTTGGGCCTAAGGTGGTTGCTTCACACGCCTCATAGAAGGACTGTCCCTGAGCCCTATCTAATGGGCCAGGAGGAGGTGATTAAACTAGTTAATGCACTTCTGCCCAATACCGATCTCAATTCCATTATTGGAGGTTACAAGAAGCTCAAAGTTGAATACGATGAGGGAGAAAGAGAGAGAGAAAGAGAGAGGCAGACAGAGGTCGACTCGGGCATCATTATGGGTAAAAAAGAAGAGGCTAAAGTGGAGGAGGTGATGGTTGATCAGACTTCTAGTCCGGTAGTACACTTAATTAGTGATGCTAAGGATGGCCGATCTGGTGGCCTCCCAACTAAAGTGCCGATGCTAATCAAACTGGCAACAGGGAGGCTAAGGAGGACAATGACTGAATCTGGTTTTTTATTTTTTCCCTTATGCTTATTGTGTAACTCCAGGATTTTGTAATCTTTTATCGTTTGTGGAATTTTAATGAAGTTTATATTTTCTGGGTCTCAAATTGTTCCCTAATCAATCGAATCAGTGTAGCATTACAATTTGGGTTTAGATAACTTCAGGAACTCTCTTCAGACCACTTTAGCCGAACACAAACGATACAAATTCCCCCCTTTTTTGGGTAGATCTACGATCGGACATTATAGTTCGATTAGGCCTCAAAAAGGCCAATCTCAAAAACGTATAAGTTTGCCATTTTACATAGGATCGGCCATTGTTGTCCGATCAGAGTTTCCACGGCCGATCTAGTCCACCAGTACCTAAGTATCATTGGCAAACAATAAGTATAAGTCCACTGCTTTCGGTACCGCTAGCAAATATTTCTAAGTGCTAAAATGGTGTAAGATTTTCAAAATTTTAAAATTTGTAAATTTTCCCAAGTGTTCAACTTTTGGGATGTAAGCTTACCAGTGTTGTCGTCTATGCCGGCCTAATCGCTAAGCCTGAGATAGCATATTTTCGTTCGATCATGTTTTGTATCCTTTCTATCTATAAATGCCCCATTTTTTTATCGGCCATTCTTGGGTGATCTGAAATTTGTTTGGAAGCTCATCTAAAGGTTCAGAGTGAGCCACACATACATTTTAGTTTCTGAATTGTATTCGGAGGAACTTTGCGTCTTTAGTTAAGTTTCTCCAGTTTGGTTCCAGAAGCCTCAAGGAGCTGTGCCCCTGTTAGAGCTCTGCTAGCCTACAGAGTTTCGTTCTCTTAATTGGGCTTATCGAGCCTTTGAGAATCAGCTGAGGAGTTGTGCCCTAGTTAGGGCTTCGTGAGTCTAGGGAGTTTCGTTTCCCTAATTGAGCTCGTCGAGTACATCGAGCCTTTGAGAATCGGTTGGGGATCTGTGCTCCAATTAGGGCTCTGTGAGTTTAGAGAATTTCGCTCTCCTAGTTGGGCTTATCAAAACTCGCTTATCGAAACTCGCTTAACTCGCTTACATAAAGGGAACCAGAGTTTATCTCTGTGAGTTTAGAGAGTTTCTGAGATCCCCTAAGTCAAACTTTCAAATCCTAAGCTTTTGATTAAAATACCAAGCACTATGTTTCTTATAAATGACATTTCGTATTTCTGCCCTAACTCGCTTCTAATCCAGCCAATCTAACTCAGCACAGAGAGCCTCTAGATTTTGCTTAGGATTATGTTACTGAACCTAGCCGAGGGGATTCCAACTTTTACTTGAATTACTACTTCTGTTCCAAATTCTACTGAGAAAGGAGTTTCACCAGTTGCTGTTCGGGTTGTGGTACGATAAGACTAGAGTACGGAGTGTAAGTCTCCTTTCATGTCTTGTAATCTTGTTTTTGAGGTATGCTTCACAATTTTATTGACGGCCTCCACCTGACTGTTAGCTTGTGGGTGGTTCAAGGTAGAAAAATAATTCTTGATGCCTAACTACTGGCAGAATGCCCGAAATTTGGCATTCTCAAATTGCTTGTCGTTATCCGTTACAATGGCGTGAGGGACCCCGTAGTGACATATGATGTATTTCCAGATAAAATCAGTGGTTTTCTGTTCAGTTATGTGGGCCAGCACTTTTGCCTCCATCCACTTTGTGAAGTAGTCCATGTCTACAATGGCATATTAGGTTGAACCCTTTTTTATAGGAAGGGGTCCGGTCAGATCGATCCCCTTCTTTGAGAACGGCCTCTCCGGTGGGGAGCTGTTGAACGAAGCAAGAATTGGCATTCAGGGCACTTTTTAACTAGTGCCATCATATCCCTCTTCATTGTAGGCCAGTAATACACTTGCCTCAAAACTTTAAAGGCGAGGGCTTGCCCCCTATTATTTTTCATAGATCTCTAGTGGACTTCGAGCAAGGTATGGTTTGCCTCATCTTGATCCAAGCATCTAAGCAAAGGCTGGGAATATCCTCGCTTTTATAGTCCCCATTCAGAAAAGTAAACTGCCTGATCCGTAATTAGCGGGCCCTGATTCGGTATGAAGGTACTGACTTGTCAATGAGACACTGGATAATCTCATCTTTCCACCTGACAGGGCATGTAGCAAAAGTATTGAGTTGGGCTCTACGATCCAACATGGATTGGTCTACTCTTTCGATTAGTACACTTATGAGGAATTCAAAACCCGTATTTGTGGCTAGTCGAGCTAGTGCTTTTGCGTGAGAATTTTGAGACTGTGGGACATGTTGGACTTAAAAAAATCAAACTTCTGGGACTCAGCCTTTACTCGTTCACAACATTGTATCAATTGTTGTTCCTTTACCTAGAAGTCCCCATTAATTTGATTCACCACTACCTGTAAGTCGTTGTTAACAACGACCCGAGTAATTCCCAGAGAGTTTGTAATTTCCAGCCCTATAAGAAACGCCTTATACTCCACTTAATTGTTTGAGGCTACGAACCTAAATTGCAATGCATGGTATAAGTCTGATTGTCTGGCCCTGTGAACACTATTCCGACGCTCAAGCACATATCAGTTACTGAGCCATCAACAAATAAATACGACCGTTCAAATTGGTCATCTGTCACCGTGACTATTTATGAGAATTCAACCAGGAAATCGGCCATGGCTTGACCTTTCATCATTGTCTGTGGTTTGACAATAATATCAAATTGCCTCAATTCCAAGGACAATTTCAATACCACATGGTGTTGTAAGAAATAAGGTCTGAGTTTCCTCGCTGAGATGACAAGGGTATATGCTAATTTCTCAATTGTCGGGTATCAGAACTCAGCCTTTTTCAGTGCCTGGCCGACATAATACACAGTTTTCTATATGCCATCCTCTGTTTTGACCAATGCAGAGTTCACAATAGATCCTAATACGACTAAATATAACGCAAGTACATCTTCTTCTCGTGGCTTGGACAAAATGGGAGATGTGGCCAGGTGTTGCTTAAGTGCTTCAAATGCCTCCAGGCAAGTTTTGTCCGCTGAAAACTTCAATTCCCTCATAAAATATCAAAGAATGGCTTACACTTGCCTGTTGAATCGGCAATAAAGCAGCCGGGTGCTGCCACCCTTCCAGATAGGCTCTGAACCTCTTTTATCTAGGTTAGCGGGTGTATATCAAGTATGATCTTATCGGGGTTGGCTTAAATGCCCCACTGGTTCAACTTCATCTTATAAGATCGAAGAATATTGAACATCTGTTGGAGACGCGAGATATAATCGGTTGACTTTGTACTATTGACCACTACATCATTGACGTAAATTTCCATGGACTTGCCAATGTGATCAACAAACATTTCATTTACCAGTCTCTGATATGTGGACCTGGAATTCTTCAACCCTAATGGCATCATTTAGTAGCAATACAAACCACAATAAGTTATAAATGGGGTGTGTTCCTGATTGAATTCATGCATTGGGATCTGGTTGTAGCCAGAGTAGGCATCCATAAAACTTAGTAACCCATGTCCGGTTGTCGCATTGACCATCTAGTCAATCCTTGGTAAAGAAAAGCTGTCTTTTGAGCATGCTTTGTTCAGATCTATAAAGTCTATACATAATCACCATGACCCATTGCTTTTCCTAACCAAGACAGGATTTGCCACCTATACTGGGTACTTTGACTCCCAGATGAACTAGTTCCCAAGAAGGTTGATGACCTTCGCTGCTAAGGCCTCGTATTGCTTGCTATTTAAAGGTCTTCTCTTCTATCACCTCAATTTCATATCCAGATCAGTATACAACTTATGACATGTGAGTTCTGGTGGGATTCCCACTATATCCTTGTATGAGCAAGCGAACACATCTAAATTCCCTTTCAAAAATGAGTTATGATCGTGTTGGCTTCTGCAATTTAGTCCCAATTCACAGTTGGACCTCTAGTCGGTGGTCATCCATTCATATCTAAAACAGAGCCTTTTTTGGTTCTAATATGACCTCCAGTGTCTTTCCAACCTTGGATCAAGTGGGCTCTGACTTTCTTTGGTTTTAGATTTGTGCTTGAAAATGGCGACATCGCTGGGAAGCACACCCATGTGGCGTTCTCACGCCATTTACTGGTTACCCGTACTATCCTGATTCCATGAGTCATTGGAAACTTCATTATATAGTGACGAATTGAGGTTGTCTTCTCGAATTTTGACAGGATTGGGTGCGACCTGAAATTGCATTATAGTTCAAATTAACATCAATCACCACGAAATCAACTAAGGTACGGCGCACTCTGGGTTCATCGTCCAATTCCACCATCAGTGTAACCTGACCTCGCGGGGTCACAGACTAGTCAATGAAACCCTGAATTTTTCCCGGGTATGGTCTTAGGGAACGCTCTTCCAATCCTATCTGATTATAGGTGTGCTAGAATAGAACATTTACAACACTTCCGTTATCTACTAAGGTACGACGAATTCAGACTCTTAACAACGACATAGTGATTACCAAGGTGTAATCATGGGGATGTATAACCCCTTCCATATCAGCTTCTATAAACACAAATGACTCCTTGGCTTTTTGTTCTGGGGTCATTCCAAATATAGCTAGCTGATAACTAGTGCACGCCTCCTTGACCAGTCGCCGCCTTTGGTTTCGTGAGCCCTTAATGGTCTGATTCCAGCCGATCAAAACATGAATGTCCACCGGAGGCAGTCACGGAACATCCGGTTGTTGGCCTTGATGCATCAGGGGAGAAAGGTGGATCTCTAGGTGTCTGGTGCCCCTATTCTGCTACGTATTCCCACATGTGACACCTATCGATCAAGCACTGGATCTCGTGCTGCAGATCATGGCAATCGCCTATCTCATGCCTTATGAATTGGTAATACTTGCAGTAGTTGCTGGGATTAAATTGGGATGGATCCTCCGGACTGGTGTAGACCTCGGCAGCAGATGCTTGTCCTGGAATGACATAAGAATCATCTCGAGTGTGGTATTTAGCAAGTAGGATGTTGGGAATGCCTGCCACACAATAGCTTAGCTCATGTCGTGAAGCTCTATCCATGTTGTAAACTTATGGATGTGTATGACTAGGTCTTGATCTTTTCTCAGTGAAGGAATGCCAGAATCCAAGCTGCAAAGGGTGATGGAGCCGTGACTTCTATGAGCAGATGTATCCCCAGTTGTTGACTCCCCTGTTCAGCTACCTGCTGTTGGAGCCAATTCATTTCATCCTTATCTTCTCCACCATGTGGGGAAGGAAGAGGCACATTCCCTCCCTCTAGTTGGTTTTCGGGCTCTACTTGGTTATATGAGCAATGGGACAGACTCTGCTAAGGTCTATCCTTTGGTACCGGGGCTGCGTCTTTGGTTACTGACCCTTGTGGACCTAATCGATGAAACACACTTTTCTCGTGCCTCACCTCACCTCACTTCTAGGAAGGTCGTTTGGATGGTGTTCTCCCATACAGCTATGAGAAGAAGCTAGGCGCTGGGTATTTACCCGATACACTCCCAGTCCCTGACTGGCAAATGCCTATGACGAGTTGACTCAGCCTTATCTTCTGGAGGTATAGGGTCTCGTGCTAGTGGGGGAGGATGCGGTAGTTATTGTCTCAACCTCTCAAATTCCTAGTGGAGAAACTCTACCTGGGCTTGAAGAGCTCCAATTTTCGAGTTGTTTTGTCCATGCGCATTACCTTCCTCGACTTTTTGGGGTTGGTTGCGACAAGCTGACACTTTACCATTCTTTCGTTTAGAAATAAGTGATTTGGGATGCTGGTACGGACTTTACTCATCAAAAAGTGAGGCCCTTCTTCCGGCGCCAATTGTTAATGTCATGTTAAGATGTGGACCCTGTCAACAATATATTTGTGTTGTAATGGTGAGATTTGTTTAGGAGTGCTTATCAGAGAGTGAGCCGACAAGAAGTTAAGAATGTTGAATGGGAGTAACTTGATTAGAAGTTGAGTTCGGAATTAAATGTACAAATTGTAAGAATTTTCTCTCCCATCCAGATCAGCCATGAAGTATTGATCGGTCATGGTATGGTCTAGCAACATTTGTGGTCCCCTTACGAGATACTGGATACCAATAGGAAGCATTTAGTACGGACTCTTATGTTTGTTTTTCCTTCTTGGTTTTTTAATTGGAACTCTTATGTAACCAATTAATTAATAATTTTCATTTTACGATGACTCCATATTGGTAATTGTAAAAATATTGGAAAAAGTAGTAGAAAAGAATACTATAGATAGTGGAATAATAATTATTATTCCATTATGGAAGAATAATTCAAAAACTGTAAGCTTGACACAACCTTTTTTTCAAATAAAGTAAGCAATTTTTTATTTTACTTTCCTCAAAGCCATAGAAATTTTTCAATTATCATATACAAAAATGGAAAATAGAAAGCACTCTATTGAGAAACAATTGAAAAGATGAATGCTACCAAAGACTTCTTAATGTAATTTTTTTCACCCACCCACTGTGGGAGGGGTTACACCGCTCATTTCTGATGTGGCGGTGACATAGCCGGCCGTGGCACACATATGGCCATCATGTATGTCTGCTATTTGTGTGACACGTCAGAAGTGGGCAGTGTAACCTTGCCCACAGTGGGTGGGTGAACACACTTAATGAGAACATTTCTTTTTATTTAGTCTTTTTTTTCCTTTTTATAGTTTTATGCATCTATTATCGTGTTTGGATAGAAACTCTTAAATATTTTATTGATCTTTAACGTTAGTGCGAATGCTTTTGTAGTTATTTTACATACGATGTGCATCGCACATTTGAACTACTAGTACAATTAATGACTAACAATCCTAAACTACAAATATATATTTATCAATAACCTATAAAATATAACACATACTATTGCAAATCCTGTCGAGTCACAAACTGTGTACTCCTCCTGAATCTTCATTTCAACCCGCCAATAGAAAGTTTTATTCACCAATACTCGAACTAAGTCAAAAGTTACTTAAAAGAGTTAATTAGGCTAGGAATTAATCAACCTAATTAACCATCAATTATTTAATTATAAGATAAACTAAATAATAAATAAATAATTTATTATTTAATTAAATATTTGCTGGAAGGGGCTCGCCTCTTTCTTTTTCTGGGGGAGGAGAGCCCCCAAAATATTTGAGGGGCGGGCTTCCTTTTACTAAAATCGGGGCAGGTTTTCTAATATTTTTAGAAACTTTTGCACGAAAACTTTTTCCTCAAGCGACTCATATTCATAAACTTCTCTAGGGGCTTAAAATAGAATTATTATAATTACTATTTTATCCTTAATGTTTCTTATACATGTTCGTTTAGTCTTTAATTTGAATGAACCCTTGTGAACTGCTTAGGAAATTTCCTTTTAGTGTATAAACTTTCACAATCTCATATGAAGGATTTTTAATTTTGTAATGACTTATAAAATGCTTAACCTCCCAATAGAGTCACCTCAAAATATATAATTTAAAATTTTTTAAAATTTCCACGTGCTCTGTAAAAAAATATAAAAACCAATATCTTTTTTTTTTTTAATCTTGGGACATTTCAAATATATTGTCTTTTGAAATTACTAGATTTTCACACATGCGTTGCACAAAAAGATACTAAATCAAATTATATTATTAGTATAAAATGTTAAGTAATGTATGCTTAGCCATATTGAACTGAAATATATTTCGATTATCTTGCTGTTAACTAATATTTATTATATTTTACTTGATATGAAATGCTCTTAAGTGAATTCAGTAGAGATAGTAAAAAAATCCGTCAAACCCGACATCCGTGGGTACCTGTTCTTATTAAGATGGAGAATACTTAACTAAAAGGATAATTAGATTAGTGATGGAACAAAGAAAATCGGCCTAACTTAATAATATGTCGGGGAAGATTATCACACTTTTTACACATACTCGGTTCGTTTAACCCTTTTTTGTCAAAAACAAAAATATTTACCAAAAGTTCTAATAGTTTAAAAAGTAAAAAAGATATTAATGAAACTTATCCAAGAAAATTTACTACATTCAATTACAATCGTAACAGGGACACCCCGTATTTATAATATTATTCATTAAAGAAAAATTTAAAATAAAAATATATAGATATATAAATATGTCAATAAATTAGGAATTACCAACATCGGGCC
>CAVNYN010213700.1:0-14835 GCA_963692815.1 Nyctanthes arbor-tristis | reverse complement strand
CGATCTAAAGTACGTTTTTTTCATATACGTCTTTAAATTAACCTAAAAACTTATATGATATATGCATGAAGCGACCATTCAGCTTAAGTGTCGTACATTAATTATAGTATCCTCCATTAACGTGGAGGCGGACGTAACTCAATACTTACTAATTGTAAAGGCTTAGTAGTGTTAAATTAAGTTATTAGTAAAGTTAATTATTAGTTAACAACTCAAAAAAATTGCTATATTGGTGGTGCTAAGGGAGTTATTAAAATAATCTTTTTTGGCTAGTCGTTAATTTTATTGTTAACTGTAACAATAATTTTAACATTGTCTTAGAATTTAATACATTTGAAAAATTCTTTTTTTTTATTTATTTAGTAAATTATGACCAATAACTTTTGACGAGAATGAGACCTACTTAGACTTGAGTGGATTTTAGGGATTTTGTTTAATACATCTAATGAGACACTTCAATAGTTGTTAAATTTAACTTTCATATGTGACATTTAACAATAATTTGAAATATACTTTTTGCTTATGTAGATAACTAAATTTAATATCACCAATATGTAGCGGGATGTCAACGAGCTTGGCTCGGCTCGCCAATATTTGAGCTCGAGCTCGGCTCGGGCTTTTTTGGTCATGAGCCGAAAAAGCCTGGGCCAAACCCCGGCTGGGCTCGGCCATGAAAATTAGGTTGGACCCGAGCTTTGGCTCGGGCCTTTTCCAAGCCGAGCCGAGTCGGCTGCTTTTTTTAAAATTTTTTCCTATTTTAATTTAATTTTTTTCTTTTCTATCTAAATTTGACACGGGCCGGCCCGGCTCTGCTCGTTAGGCCCGTAATTACGGGACGGTCGGTTTGGCCCGCCTAGCCACAAGGGCCGGTCAGGCTCAAGCTTACTCCTAAATTTGGGGCTCGGCTCGGGTTCGGACCCGTCTTAAACGAGCCATGAGCCAGCTCGGCTCTGGATTTTCACTGGCCGGGCTACGAGCTGCCTGAGCCAGCCGTCTCGTTATACATCCTTACCAATATGGATGCTCTTAACTCATTAAGGTGAGTAAACCAAACACACTTTATACATTGGTTATCTGTTAGTATTTTAATGATGTGGGATTTATTCCTTGATATGTCTCCTCGATTAACGTGGAGGTGGATCCCGTAACTCAACACTTACTAATTGTAAATGCTTGAAGTTCTATTTTAAAAGGTTAACCTCATTAAAGAGAGTAGCATAAACACTTTATATATTGGTTATTTGTTTATTATTTTGGTGATGTGGGGTTTATCCTTGATATGCCCCTTGAGATGGTGGCTCATTACAGCAGATCAATCTTGACATCTGTGTGCTTATTTGAGTCTTAAAATTTTTTTCGTTTGAATGATATTAGGTAAAGATTTGAGGTTTCATCTTAAAATGTTTAACACATTAATCGGAACTACAACAAGAAGGCCTACATCAGCGACTATATGCCAAAAAGTCATCGCCGTAGATCTATTGCACGACATTTTGCAGCGACAATGTTGTTAGGACAGACTTGTAGCAATAGCTAAACAGCGACGACCTCTTTACCTATTGCGGTGACATTTCTAGAGAAGACAATTATATGTTGTCAATGTAGGCACCATTACATGTTGCTGCAAACTGTCGTAATTGTAACCCCTATTTCTTATGATAGTCCAAACACTTTATATATTGGTTATATATTTAGTGTTTTAACGATGTTGAATTTATCCATTGACACTAATATAAGGGTGATTACTTACATTTTTTTCTGTCTAGGATTCATTTGGGAAGTGGACTAGAAGATTCACTATAAATTAGTGCATGGTATCTGACTGGTGCATGAAAATTTTCATAGCTATACAACGTCAAAACTTTTAGCTTACCTCGATCGTTCTACCATGTCGAATGAGCAGATTGGGGAAGAGATCATTTCGATGAAATAAAATAACAGTAACTTAACAGCCACATATCAATCGATCTGTCATTTCTTCACATTGGAATTATGTAGGTGAACAAAATTATAAAACTTATACTAAACGATGAATTTGATTAAGTATCAGGCATCTAGTGTCGTTATAGTACAAGATAAATGGTGTAGCATACATTGAGAATTTAGGTTAGTTATCTAATTACGCTTGTAGGATCGTTGTTTAAAAAATTTAAATTGAGACAAGAAAACATATATAAGATGAAGGCAAATTTAACATACCATGAAAACTTTCTGCTACATGAACAATCATATAAATTTTCCATTTACTAAAAACGCTCCAACTATTATAACAAAAATATCACAAGCTTTACTGTATTTACCAATTTCTACACTTTGCCCAACTGGTACAGAAAGAAATTGCAAGATGCTAGGTTACTATTTTTCTTTACTAGACTTTCCAACTCGACGCAAGTGATACCAAAAAAATAACTTTGAGTTTTATCACACATAATTTTCTACTTTTTGGACAAACCACAAAGAGTTACAAGAAAAGTCATAAAGTGCTAGGTTCGCTAATTTTTTCCTCAACTCACTTATACTACACAAAAGAAGAGAAAAACATTTGGACAAAGCATCTTCAATCACTCTATATATAAAAGTGCTAATCAAGAAAAATCTTTTGATTTCCCAATTTTTAACGTTATGTTTTTTGGGAAAACCTGTTATACACCTCGGTCATTTATCACCTCACATCCAGATTTGCATATGAACGCTCCACCTTTTTATTGGGCCGTTTGAACATAATATAATCATTTAATTTGGCTTTGAAGGCTTCAACGTATATGGGAAACACGAGGATGGAAGGACACACAACAAACTCCTAAATATCATTTAGATTACTTGCTGCCCTTCTTTTTATTAGACATAACTTCATTTGTTTTTATTATTGATGTTTATTGACTGAAAAAAAAGGGCTAATGTCATGCTTGGGTATATTGGTCAAAGGCTCAAAGCATTCAAAATACACGTAATTCTATCTTCTAATAAAGAAGGTATAGTGATTAATTCTTATTGAATATTTTCAGTGTAATTTTAGTTTTGATTAAATGAAAAGAAGCATCGTCTAATTTTTTTAGTTTCATGAATATATTGTTTTCTAAGTGAAATCTTATTTTCCCTTTGTGAAGAATTTGGATATAGAAATGACTTTCACTAGATAAACTTTTGACAGACTAAGAACTATATATGAATTATTTGGCTCTTTCTGCCAAATATCTGCTTCCTAACTTGTAGGTATTTTTTTTTTTACAATTTTTCTTTTAATTCATTTTCTTTATTCACTTGACAATTTTTATCTCCTCCATATGTATTGTATTTTCAGGTAAGATATGGATGTTGGATGCCATCTTCAGAATCCATTAGGGATGGTAGCAACACTGGAAAAAAAAAAAAAAAAAAAGAAGATGTTATCCAGTAACTTAATCTTTTCTAGAGATTTCTTACTTCTAATGAGAAACATATAGTTTGTGGAAGAAGCTACGGTGGATATAACGAATCAAGTGGGACTAGATAGCAATTTGGCTGCAAATCATTTATTTGCTCCTATGTAGTTTATTTAAGCAGCATTAATTATGCAAATTTCTTAGTCAGTGTAATTGTTATTTTAAGTAGAAAAAGGTACGCTTTTCCTGAGTATGAGCAGGCCTGGAGATCGGAAGAGCGTCGTGTAGCCAGCCGCCTCAGCCCAGGAATAAGAAGGGCCTAATTATATCTGTTACAGTTGGCCCAAATGCATTTAATTACACGCGAAATTGTTTTTAGACTCCTAAATTGCAAAACTCAGATGCTTTTATCTTATTTGCAGATATCAGAACGTTAATTTATATTTTATCATTTATAGCAAATCACAACTAGAAAATGTAAGATTAGCAACAGAATTTTAGTAACAGAACAAATTCTGTTACTATTAGCTCTTCCGATCTATAGTAACGGAGCGCGAATTGCCACGGGATTAGTAACAGAATCATTTTATTGTTACTTTTTCGTTACTAATATGTTATGAATAGTAAGGAAAAAAATTTGTTACTATTAGCAACAAAATAGTAATGTATTAGTAACGGAACGCATGTAGCT
The DNA here is from genome assembly GCA_963692815.1 of Nyctanthes arbor-tristis. Lineage (NCBI taxonomy): Eukaryota > Viridiplantae > Streptophyta > Magnoliopsida > Lamiales > Oleaceae > Nyctanthes > Nyctanthes arbor-tristis. The sequence goes on along the minus strand of CAVNYN010213700.1, from coordinate 10,782 downwards.
AAGAAATTAGTAAAGGAATTACTTCTGTTACTAGTTTTCGTTACCAATTTGTTACTAAATAATAACGAAAACAATTTGTTACCATCAGAAACGGATTACCAACAATTTCGTAATGAATATGGTTGAGAAAAATTACGAGAACATACTTTATATAAATTATAGGGCAACATATTAACAAAGATATATAGTAGTCTAGTGGTTGAGACTTTACTTGCCAACTACCAAGACTAGAGTTCAAATCCTCACAGGAGCAATAGGGGAAATTATTTTCTTTCAAAATTCTAGTCCACAATTAGTAACAGAATTAGTAACAAAAGTTTATTGTTAATTAGTAACGCTTTTATCTGTTGGTAATTTAGTAACGATTTTCTCTATTACTAATTTGGTAACGTAAAATTAAATCTGTGGCTAAATTAGCCACTATGAAATTAGAAAGGGATTTAGCATCAAAACGGTTTCGTTGCTAATAATTCATTAGCCACAGATTGACTCGTTTAACAACGAAAATTTCCGTTGCTAATCGTATATTTTCTTGTTATGAATATTTAGTAAATGGGTTATTATATTATATATTATAGTAATAATATTAAGATATTACTTTATATAAATACTATTATATTTAATTGTATATATTATTTTCACTCTCCTAATTAATGACAAGAATTGGGTCAAAGATATTGATGGCGGAAATCATCTTCATCCTCGCTGCCCATTTTTTCAGATTAATTCATGCTAAATCAACGGCTTCGTTCAAAACCAAATCCAACAGAAATCTTGCAAAAATCCCATGTTCTGTGTCTATGTTGTGTTTTTTTATTTTTTATTGCTGTGGATGCCTATTCGAAGTTCGATTATGCCCAGAAAAAGGAGCTAATTCTCCAAATTCTTGGTAAGTGCCCACGACTTCCTACTGTAATCCTCCATTTTCCACGCTACGGGACACGATATGCTCAGTTGTACCCATTTTTCCTTTTGGTTGTTTTTATGGCTTTTTTCTTTTCTTTTTTTTTTCCTTTTTTCCCTCCAGTTTTTAGTTTTTTATTTTTGACATAGTTTGTTTGATGTATTGGTTTGATACTTACACGTACATGATTGTTTCCTTCTTTAGCTTATTGGTCCTTTTTTACCGAATGTCCTAATATTCTGTCCTCTGTTCTAATTTTTTTGTATGTAAGAGTCCGTTTGGTATTGATTATAAACTAAATGGTTTATAACACATTTTAAATAGTTAAATTTTGAAGACATGTGACTTAATTTAATTAGTTAAATTTTAAAAAGTTGTTATTTGATGTGTTTTGGGAGTGAGGTGTTAATGAGAGAATTTGACAAGTGTCTCAAGAATTTAAAATTCAAAATATGTTATAAACCATTTGGTTTATAATCAATGCCAAACGGACTCTAAGTTTTTCTTTTGATTATTTGTACCGTAGTAGTATGTTGCTTCCATTCCCCTATTTTAGTTTATGTTTTGTATTTGTGGATTCAAGCTGAAATGGAAATTATGTCCTTTCTTTATGTTTCATGTATTCTGCTTTTTGTGTTGCAGGGATAAATGATGTTGACATTGAGACGTATTAAACAACCAAGGAAAAATACACCAAAGCCAACTTCTTCTGATTTTGTTAAGGGAAAGGAGAAAGTTATTGATGATCAGGTATGGATCTTTTATATAAAAATTTCGGACCCGTTTGGTTAGATTTATAGAATTAATTTATAAAGGAAATTTATAATGAGTGGAAATGAGTGTTGGAGATTTAATTGAAATTTGAAATGTGTGATGATTCTTGAGTAGTTGTCAAATCAATGGTAGGTGAATTTATAAATTACAAAAACAAAATTTAGTAAACAAGCCCTTAGATATTGTGACTTGTTCATATGCAAAAATATTGTGTGGCTTATTTGTTATATAAATTACAATTGTGTTTATGAATGATGTCATATAATTCATTGTGATGTTTATACAGCACTGGTGTTACATTATCGCTCGTAACCAATGGTTTGCCGGGAAAATTACACATGGTCAGCCTTCCTATATAATCTACACTCTACCTTTACATCTCACAAAAAGTTAGAAAGATATGTTTGAAAAAACTTGCTTTGGTCACCTTGCTCGTGTTGATGAAATCTGCATACAACCACAATTGATACACAATGTGCTGTTGCGAGAGGTTTCCCAGCCCAACGATGAGGAAATGTTGTTCCACATTGGTGGAAAGTTTCTACGGTTTTCAATATATGAGTTTGTCATGGTTACTGGTTTACGTTGTGCTAGCAGTGAGGATAATTCACATTTAAATAATAGACCGTCTCTCCTGAAAGAGCAATACTTTTGGGATGTGAATGTGGTGACAATAGAGACATTTGGCAACTATTTATGAACTTTAAATCTATCCTGTCAAAGTTGCGCCATGTAACTCTCAAATTCTTATGTTGTATAGGCCACCATTGCTATAATATAGGGATTTTTAAAGAATTTTCCCTTTCTAGGATAATCAGTCTTCAAGTTCTTTAGAATATGGTAATAGCACACTCAATGCAATACATTCGGGAGCACACTTTCCATAGCAGCTTTTATACTTGCATGTCTATCTGATACAATAACCAGATCACCCTTCTCTTTAAATGTTCGTTTTAGCATTTGCAAAAACCAAGTCCATGAATTTTCGGTTTCCAAATCACCCACTCCAAACGCCAAAATGAAGATGTTGTTGTCAGCATTTTGTGTGCATGCTGTGAATAAAGTCCCAGCACATGTTCCATTCAAATGTGTCCCATCAATAGCAATAACCAGTTGACAAAATTTCCAGCCTAGGATAGAGGCCGAAAGTGCCATAGAGAGGCATTTGAATCTATTATTGCCATCTGTTTCAGATTTGGTCACAGAACCCCGATTGATGATGGAATATCTTTGTACGACTCTAGACAATCACCGCGCACTGACTTGACTGTATGTTCCAACACCTCCGTGCCTTGTGGTAATTAATTGTCACCCTATCTGTTCTTCATTTCAGCCGCCACATCTCTAGGTGTCCATTTTATTCCTTTTGTCTCAGACTTGTAACGGATGCACTCTGAAATTATTGTTTTGTTTGCTTGCCTATGATTACCAATGAAACACTCATGAAGCATTTGTGACTATGATCCAGTCGCCTTATCTTGAACAAGTCAGAATTACCCATTAGTGATGCTCGAAAGCACCAGTTACATCCATCAACCACACATGCTATGACATATTCCTTTTTGTCAGATCTTTTTACAATGTACTCGAACCTGCGCTTGATGGCATACAATGACAAACTGGCTTTAACCACATCCTTGGACACGAAAATTTTACCTTCCACAATGCCTTTTGCACTAGGGTTTGAAATGATTTCACTCATTGTTTCCATGTCACTTGCATAATCGATTAACATTATATAGGATTTCATTTGCATGCTCGATAGGGTCACGAATGGACTGATGTTCTTGCCTAGCAATTGAAATTTCTACATCATTAATGGAGGAGGAAAAATACCCAAATTGTTATGTAAGCCTTCATGAATCAGCTTTATTGTTGCCCTCTAGGACACCATTTCTGTCACTGGGTCGCCCATGATCATTTGTTTCGACATATAACGGGTACTTCGATGCACACAATCGACTTCCTGTCAAATTCATATAGAAGTTCAAGTCAGTAGTCCCCGTAATCGTGACTGGTGGCAAAGTCACGGTTACTTGATAGCAAATGGTGTCTATAGAATCATTACCATTCATCTCTAATACTGTCTTTATTATTCCAATCAAATTGGTAAAAGTTGTGTAAGAAAGAATCAACACACCCTTCATTTTGGTTCCAGTGAAATTGTTAGCTTCTACTTCCCTCCATACAACAAGAAAGAGCTAATGTCTCCCATTTGATCCTAAAAAACATTGTTCAGGAAGAAAAAAAAAATTTTAGGTGATCATATCATAAAATATCTTGTTTATATATATATATATATATATATATATATAAATGAAATATTCTTACATTGAGATTTAATCATTTTCGTAAGCTAAACAAAATTAATAAACAATATTTTCATGCAAGCAAATCAAACCCACTTACCTTTTCTATAGCTTATATTCTGCTTGGGTAAAATGTTCAACAGAAACTCCAATTGCCGTTGATCATTTGTCAAAACAAAAGAATATATTGTTCTTCTTTGTTTCATAGATATTTTTCGGCTTATTATTTCTATATATATATATATATTATTTATGATTATTATTATTAATTACATTTATTTATATGATTAATCATGGTTCAGTTATTTCATAGCGTAATTATTGCTATATTATTTTTGGAACTGTCCAGAATTGTTTTACCATATATAATATAAATATTATAAAATATATATTATATTATATATATTATAATATACATGAAATACCTGATTTTTCCAATATCACATTTCTTACCTGAATTAAGAAAATATCATATGCTATTGTGCTGTACTTTTTTAAAAACCCCTTCTTTTTAAAAAAATAAAATTTTATCAAGGCCCAAATTACAAACTTAGGGCCCAAATTTAAAAAAAGTCAAAGGACCCATAATGATCCAATTTTTTTTTTTTGAAAATTCAGATTAAAAAAAAAACCCAAAAATTCAGATTTTCCAAACGAAATGTACGAAATTCACATTTCTCCCAATTGCCAAGAAAACCCTAAATTGCTAAATCTCCAAAGTTCCCAAATCCCCAATTTCCAAATTGAAGAACCCTAACTCTCATCAATTAGTTTGTCTCAATTCGCCAATCGCCATCACATTCACCAGTCGGCCAGTCACGAATCAATCGTCATCACCGTCGCCGTTTCGCAACTCCCCTGTCCGCTAGCTGCTGCCCTGCCGTTCGCTGTAACTCTTTCGTCCGCTGCCTGATACTGCCGTCTTTTCTGCTGCTCTAGTCTCTACCTCTCTGGCTCTTTACTCTCTGTTGTTGGCTGCCTTCTGTCGTTTAAGGCATACAATTCCTGCACATTGCTTTCATCTCGGCTTGGTTGAATGAGCTTAGAAACTGGGGACCAAGTCTTTTGCTTTGACGCAAAGATGGTCAATGCTAACTTAAGGACAGAAAAGCTAATAGCCTGTGCTTCATTTAACATTGTTGCAACAGCCTTAAAATTGTTGTCTTTAGAACATTGGTCGAAACACTTCAAATTTTTGATGCAATTTCTAGCCATTTTGTCAATGTTTTTTCTTGAATTGATTATTGATATATGCATCAATACCTCTGTTTCTGTTGTTAGGCATTGTTTTTGGCTATTGGTTAATAATTGCTTTGATTTGGGGATTGAGGAGGTTAATTGGTTGATTGGTTATTTGGTTTGGTTTAGGGAGGGATTGAGGAGGTTTATTGGTTAATTGGTTTGGTTTAGGGAGTGAGGAATTTTGGGTGAATATCGAAATTTGAGTATTGGATTATTGGTTTGAAATTTGAGTATTGAATTTGAAATGGAAAAGACAATTAGACAAGTGTGGATTTAGGACTTAAAACATATTGGTAAAACAATTGAATTGTCATTTGCCAATTGTAGCTTGTAAATTGTTAACAATGCCTAAAAATGCAAAAGCAGTAAGGATTACAAGGATTGACTTGTAATTTGCACCAATTGTCTATTGAATTTGTAATATAATTAAAAATGCAAAAGGTTAAAAGAATTACATAATGCAAAAGGTTTAATAAAATATATTAAGGAAGAGCTGTTAAAGGTTATGATTAAAAATTTTTTAAGGAATATATAGTATAAAAAAAAAATTTCGGCGATAGCGGTATGGGAGTCCATTTTTTGGAGTTCGTCTAGGACTCCAATGACAACAGGACCAGCACTGAGTGTGAAGTTTTATCTATTAATGACCTTCCTTATGCTAAGGGTGATTTACAGGTAAATTTAATGAATACTCAAGGAACTTTAAAAATATAACTACTAACTCACCGAACTTTGACATATAACTACCAATTTTCTGAACTTCAAGCAATGTTCTCCATCCATCACTGTCTTAACCGTCGTTTGCATAAAGTTAATGATGTTAATGACGTGGGTAACAACTATATTTTAAAAGTTACCAGATACTCACTATGCTTTATAAATGCAATTATTGACCTATTGAACTTTCATTTGTAACCAAAAGCTCACTGAATTTTAGAAAATGTTTGCCTTCCACCACCTATATAAATGCAAAATTATTCCCTTATTTCCTTTCATTCTTGTAGGCTTTGTATTATATTTTTCCTTTTGTTATTATTATAAAACACATGAAAATGTCAATTGAGCATAACACATATAACTTCACGGTGTCATATCGCAACACAAATTTGATCAAAAAGTCATTTAATTAAAGGAGAATTTCTATAGTTCCAATCAAAGATATACAAAAAATAAATGAGCAATTCAAAGAAAGATCTTGTTGGGGATAACATCCATAAAAAATTAGAAAAAAACAAAAACAATATTCCACGATAAAGAAAAAGCAAAACAAGTCTACATCATCATCACTCCCAAAACAACAATAAAAAATACCACAACAATCTAGAAGTTAAATTAAATTTAAGTAAAGCTTATGTAGCATAAATGCATATATTATCCCGGAGAAGTGAGTTTAATAAAGGATTTTGTTGGTTGGCACAAAAAAAGCTTTACATATTCTTACAAAACATTAATTTGCTTCTCCAACCAATCAAAATATTCATTGGTAGCATTTACAAAAAAATTCATTAGTTTGTTGCCCTAGATATCTTCTTTGCTTGCTTATTCATGCTTCATTTGTTGTGAATCATTTGTGAGGCAATCCAAATTGCAGCTTTCCTCAATTTAGGGGCATTCATATAGAATCATTGGTAAGGCTCCATTTTATTCTTATGAATGTTGTTCCCTAAAGGATCTTTCTTTGAATTGCTCATTTATTTTTCAATATCTTTGATTGGAACTATAGAAATTTTCCTCTAATTAAATGGTTCTTTGATCAAATTTGTATTGTGATATGACACCGTGAAGTTATATGTGTTATATTCAGCTTACATTTTCATGTGTTTTTGTAATAATAACAAAAGAAAAAAATTGTAATACAAAGCCTATAAGAATGAAAGAAAATAAGGGAATGATTTTCCCTTCATATAGATGGCGGATGGTAAATATTTTCTAAAATTCAGTGAGCTTTTGGTTATAAATGAAAGTTCAGTGAGTTAATAGTTACATTTATAAAGTTTGGTGAGTTAATAGTTACATTTATAAAGTATAGTGAATATTCAGTAACTTTTAAAATATAACGGTTAGCCACATTATTAATACTGTTAACTTTACGCAAACGGCCACTAAGGCAATGATGGATGGTGAACATTGCTCAAAGATCAGTGAGAATTCATTAAATTTACACGGTGATTTACATATAGGAAATGTTTTGAAGGGGAATCCCATGATAATAATTATATAAAATGAGTAAGAAGCAAAACTATAGGCAAATTTATTATGAAACGCTCCAAATTTTTCCGTTTTGATAACTAGTTATTATAAATTTCTACCCTTCAAACTACAAAGCACAAACGCATTTGATGGTCCTTTTCGTTCTTCATTTGGATATGGCATGTTTTATAATTATAAATTTTCCACATATAGAAACATATTTGTAGTTACAAAATATCATATATCTACTATAACTAATATATGAATTGTGACATAATGTTCCACTCTAGAATTGGAAAAAAAAAAAAAAAAAAGCTGGTAGTCCTAAAAATTTTGGCCCTAATAAAAACATGGGTAATTTACACCTAATGCCCCTCACCTTTTAGCTTTTAACCGATCTCGCCCTCAACTTTTATTTCTAGTCTCATGGGGTCCCCAGTCTTTAAAGAAATCTCTCACAAAGTCCCTACTAACGGTTTCAGTTCATTTAAACAGTTAAATCCTTATAAAATGACTATTTTACCCTTACATTGTAATTAAATAAAAAAATCAAAATTTAAAAAAAATTAAATTCAAAAAAATGATCCTGAAGGCAGTAAACAACTGCTTAACCCAGTTCATATACCAACCATCGGAGCTCCATCACTATGGCTGTACTATTCCAAATAAGTGAGTAGATACTAATGAGTTATGCCCGAGTTGACCATGATCGGGGATTAAGCGCAAGAAGCGGAAAGAATTGGCTTGGAGGGGATAATTAGAATTTCAAAATATTTTTTTATTTACTTTATTTTTTTGTGTTTAATTACAACATAAAGGCAAAATGGTCATTCACTACAACAAATAACGCCTACAGCGGCGACAACTTGCGACGACATGAAAAGTCGCTGCTACAGGTACCGGCTATATCGACAACTATTTGTCGCCGCTGTTGGTAAGACCTATAGTAGCGACATCAAGATGTCGTCACTATAGGTTCTACCTAAAGTGGTGGTATATAACGTCGTCCCTATAGGTTCTATCTATAGCGGCAACATGGTACTACCTATAGCGGCGACATATAATGTCGTCGCGATACGATTGGCGGGAAGATTTTCCGCCTTTGTTATTGTATTTATCGACAACAAGTTGTTGCTATAGGTAACATATTCGTCGCTATAAGTGTAACAATCTATCTAATATATATTATAAATGCAAACTATTAATCAAAAATCCATCTAGTCCTATTGGTGAGGTGCTTGGGTGTAAAGGTGAGGTCTCCAGTTCAAATTCTAGGGAGTGCATATAATGTGTTCAATTAATTGATGTGGAAATGAGCTAGGCTACAAGGCGGGTTGGGGTAGGCCGAGTAAAAATTTTTTTGTAGCCCAAAACTGTAGAGTTTATAGCAGTGACAAGACACTTGTGTCGCCACTACAGGTACCATAGTCGTCGCTACAGGTACCATAATCGTCGTTAGGAGGCCATAGGTGTGAAGCTATAGTAATAAAATGTCATCGCGAAAAATCGTCTCAATAAGCCTATAGCGGAGACTTTCGACCTATAACGGCGACAGTCTCCGCTACAAGTGACATTTTTTGTGGTGATTTTACAAGGATTTAAGGTTAAAATGTACAAAAACCGTTAGTGGAGGCTTAGGGAGAGATTTCTTTGAAGGTTAGAGACTCATGAGACCAGAAGTAAAGATTGGAGATGAGAACGAATAAAAGTTGAAAAGTTGGGGACTTCAAGTGTAAATTACCCTGGAAATAAGAACGAACGGTTAGGAAATCAAGTGGGAATGTCGTTATTGGGCTCCGTTGTTCTCAAAGCCTGTTTATTCTTGGGAAACTGTCGCATCTAAACCCAATTCCTTCACTGAATAAATAAATAATGGAGAAATTTCATAAATAGCCCTAGTTTTTTTTTTTAAAAAAAATCTATACTTTTTTTGGGGCAATTATATCCATACTTATTTTTGTAACTTCTTTTATTCAAAAATATTTGTTTTTTAATTTTTAATTGATAATTATTGTATCATATAATATTATATTCTATAATACGTCTAACATATTATGTTACACTTTATTAGTTCTTTTAACAAAGTACTAGTTTTATACCACTGCGTTGCACGGAATAGAATAATTAGTAAAAAAATTAAGTAATAATTTGAAAAACTAAATAATCATAGTTTTATTGCGTACTACTCACTCATATACATATGTTACTAATATAAATAAATAGAATTAAATTAAAAAACACAATATTTTCACTTAATACAAAGCTAATTAAATTATCATTCATAGAGCAATACTATTAAGTAATAAAAATAAGAATGAGGAATTTTTACAAAATTAATTTCATATCGAGTATAGAAACTAATAAACTATAGAAAAGAGAGGATACGGAATTTATACAACTCCAGAATTACTCTAGACCCACATCCTTATTCAATAGGACGTGGAATTAGATGATATTCATTATTCAGAATGAATTATTTTCCACATTCATTCTCCACCATATATATTCTTGGAAAAATTATTTTTCCCATTTCCTCATCACTATTCAATAAATCTACTCTAAAAAATCTGAAGTACACAGTCTCATATTACAACAGACCGAAGTGAAGCAATATTACGATAAAGGAAAAATTATATATGATTTATCATTTACCTCTAAAATTAATGTTTAACCACTTTCAGTTCTAAAAAAGAATTAAAAGAATCTTTTATTTTTGCTCTAAATCATTATCATCAAGTATTATTACTATCGTATCTCTTCAACTTAAATTTTTAGCCATATATAGGATCGTAGAGGAAAAAAATACTAAATTAAGTAATGTAATAAACATAGGCTAATTGGCACAAAATATCATTATTTTTTACGTCTATTGTACAAAACATCCCTATCTAGCAATTTATGGCGTAGGTCACTCTCAACACAACCTTTCCTTGCGCAGAAGGTCCCTATCGTCAACTTTTGGAGTGAAGTAAAAGTTGAAAACATAAAGAGACAAAATTTAAAAGACATTTTGGTTATCTAACATAATCTATTGTATCAATTTTGTTATTATTATTTTCTTTCAATTTCATTGAAAAATCAAATAGTCTATAGTTTTTGACTAACTTGACAATTAGAAATTAGGAATTTTCATTTTTGAGCAATTTAGGGTGTATATCAAATTATATTAACCAATTAGGCATTTTCACGCGGATAAAAAATACTCAATACTTCATGCTTGAAGTCTACTATGGGTGGTCTCTTTTTTATAAGCCAAAACACCCTTTTGTTTTGTATCTTTAGGTATTCAACAGTTAATTAACTGCCAAATTTGACAGTAGGGACATTTTGTGCAAGGAAAAGTTGTGTTGGGGGTGACCAATG
>CAVNYN010213697.1:0-31477 GCA_963692815.1 Nyctanthes arbor-tristis | reverse complement strand
CCTTGTGTGTATGTAATGTAACGTGTGTGTATAATGTATTGTTTCACCATATTTTGTGCTGTGAAATTTTGTAGTGTGATGATAATGTAGCTGAAATTCTAGGGGGTGTGTGTAGTGCTGCTTGTAGCTGCATGTTTCCGAGAGTGATATTGCTGATTTCGTTGCTATGAGGTGTGAGACGTGTGTGTGTATGTATCTATAGATTAGTGGCTGGATATAGGGGAAAAAGATCATGGGAGATTGAGGGAGTGAATGGCGAAAAATGTTGGCACAGAATGTCCAACAGATAAGGTGGTGTTTTTAGTTGCCAACGGCAGCTTCCGTTAGGGAAGGATCTGAATTTGCCTCTGATGTTCAACGTAGGTAGACTACGTCCAAGGGGTGTTTGGCTGGCTTATTTTCATTTTGGGCTCAAAGCGGCTCTAGATTCGGGCTTGTGGTTTCTTTTTTAAATTAAATTGAAGATAGATAATGGGCTTTCAACTTGGGCTAAAATAAAAGAAAACACAAATAAATACGGCTTGGACTTAAAATATCTTGAATCTAGTAAAAAGAGATTTGGGCATGTAAGACTAAGTTTTGCACTTTAAAATTTTGGGTTTAAAATTTATTTTACAAGGCTTTACGATTTGACCTAGCCTAAAGAAATTTCTGATATAGCGGATTCAATAATTAATTAGACTTAAATCTAAATAAAATCCAATTAATCATAAATTCGCGTTTTTTTAAAATAAACCAGACGAGCGACGCACATTCTTTAAAATATTTTCTGTGACCAACTGTGAAATAACGGATTAGAGTGGTAGCAACACGCTAAAATTCTTTTAAAGTCTTTAAAATAGTAATTTTCAATTAAGAAAATTCCAGTCGCAACAATATTTGTTGATAAAACTTCTTTTTATGTTGCACCGCAGAAAATTGACTTTGATTATGCTAATGTATTCTCCTATTCTCAAGTGCCTTTTTTTCATATTTTCCACTGCTTTTTCCACTTGATCAACTGTTTTTTTTTTCAAAAAAAGGATTTTACTGTTTCGTCGGCAATTGGATCATTCATCCCTAATAACTCGAAAGTTGATTAAGCAAATAGTGGCCACATAAAAGATAAGGTATTCTTCACTTTGTGACCTCATATACTATTTTAGTTTGTTAACCTTACCTTGTATATTTTGTTTTCTCAGATAATGAGGCTACGACTTGCTGATGTTGAGGCAAAGAACTCAAGATTGAAGGATGGTATTAATAGCATGAAGTCTTACGCGACTGATATGCAGATGTTTAGGGATTCCTTCTCAGATGCTATAAATAGCATCATGAATGCTCTATCCTCATCTTTGAAAAATGATCGTGGGTCCAGTCCTTCATTTACTACTGAAAAGGTTATGAGCTGAATTTTTCCTTTTTCCCAAGAAAAACTCTATACATGTTTTCCATTAAATTTTATCACTTTTAGGTAAATTATTAACAAGCTTGGTTGAATTATCAAAGTGATGGGACTAGTTTTCAAGGTTCGTCTTATATGAATCATGTTGATGCCAATGATGGCACTGACCATCCCTCACAGTGTTTAGATATGGTGATCTTCTGTTACCACTTATGTCCTTAGGATGCCCAACCATTTTTATATATTCGTTCTTTTTTAAATTGCATTTTTTTGGTCTTCCGTTTCACCACCTTATGCCCATTGATGCTTTACCAATTTCTCAGCATATTCCTTTTGCTACTAAACTAGACAATAGCACGCCGTCATCTCTAACCCTGCCTGAACCAGTAGTCCCTGACAATCATCATTGCCATGCTATTCGAATGTTCAACAATAATATATGTCTGTCAATCAAACACCTTTACTTTTTCACTTTTTATGTTTTATTTCTGTATTGCACCATGCTCTGACATCCATACCATCCTTTATGTCTATTCTGCAAGAACCTTACATTCTAGCCCACAGGATGTTGAGAACAATGATGATTGGTAGCGTTTGAATTTTCTATGCCGAGCTTTGAGCTTGTATGTTTCTTTCCATTTAAATTTTACTGTCATCTGGTACTTGTCATATTTTTTCAACTTGTTTGAGTCTTCAGATACCTGATATCGATGACGGTCTACTGCTATTCAGGATCCCCATCAAAGCAACCAAGAGAAAGCCAAGTTTACCCCTCTATCGAACTTTATACAGTCTTGTTCCACTAGCTCTTCAAGCGGAATGGCATTGATGTCCCGAAAAATAAAACTTTTATTTCTTACTCTATTGACCTTGCTAATGCACAATCCTCTGATGATGTCCATGTTATTAGCCATTCCGGTGGCGAGCCGATCAGCTATTCAAGCTATACAAACTAGCAGAATGGTTTAACCAACATCTATGACCTTAGAGCTTTAAGCCTTAAAAACTCCTGATCCTCCAGCCAAAAGAACAAAGAAACCCGCACTATACTTACTTTCTCCTTTTGTCGGGTCATACTCATGTGGGTGTACCACAACATTCCGATCTGTTTACAAGTGTTGTCTTGAAGTCCCGGAACCAATTGATGCCGATAATTTTAGGAGTTGATTCACAGTTGGTTTGAATAAAAGAAACATGTATAGTTTTATACGCTGCTTTTTCCTTTTGTTTTATATTTCTACCCAACTTTTCTGAAGTACCTTTATTGTTATTTAGACAGTAACACTGAATTATCATGTTTTTTAGAAATTAGAAATTCAAGAAGGATTTCCTTGAGATAAGGCCCCCAATGCTAGTTGGAATAGTGAAGGTAGCCAAAAAAATGTGGTGTTATGACCTCCAAGAAGTGGGAACACCCCTAAATGCTCAGATTTGGCGGATCTCTGCCTTTTTTTTTAGTCCTCTTACATGGTCTTCTTTGGTGCGTCATAGTTCCTATTACCACTTTGTAAGTTGTTGTTGCCTTTTTTTATTTATCTAGCATATGGACACAATGTTCCACTATCTCCTGCGTTTCATGTCAACATCACCACCAAACACATTAAGAGCCACAATGACAGATTGTACATTCAACATAAGGGTTTGGGCTATATATCAAACCCAAAGATGGTTGAATATTTCACTAGCACATATCTAAAACATAGCATTAGTTGGGCTCGAGTTGACTTTGTGTCCATGCTGGTTTTCACGGAGGTGGAGAAACACAGGATATTAGCTATATTGGACATTTGAAGCTGGCATCTCAACTTGTACAATTCCTATAGGCGGTTATACTGGGATATGGTCATGATCAACTCGGTAGCACACCTACGTACTGTAATACCATTGTTGGTAAACAAAGCCTGAGTTTTGGGGGAACCGGTTACAGTTACCCCAATGGATTGCCAAGTGATTGCAAATACCCCTCAATAGGAAAATGGGTATGTGTTATTGTACTGCTCCTATAGAACACATCCTAGTTTCATTCTATTCCTTTACTCTAGGCTCGTTCTAACACTTGCTTTTTTTTTTTAAAGATTGGTAACAGGGGTGATTACCGTATTTTTATGGTAAAGTATGAAGAATACCTATTCAATAACAAACTTAATCAGATGGCCATACCATTCGACATCCTTACAGCTCGGAACAATATGACAATTCAACTTTTTAAGTACATGAGTGAGAATCAACGTTGAGAACTTCAAAAAACAAGTGCTTTGAAGACACTTTGTGTTTTTTTTTAATCATCATTTTTCTCTGAGCCTGGCCGGCTATATTTTTGTAGCTACATGACGGGTAATTTTAGATATTGATTTATTTACTGTACCTTTAGCTAGTACCTAGACACTTTGGTAATAATGTACCAGCTTTCTACTCTTTGGATGGATTGATTTTTGTGAACATGTTACACTGAGCAATGAAATGACATGTTCACTGAGCAATGAAATGAGTTTAAATTAAATTTTTGCTGGTTCTATTCCAATACTGCTTATATATTTGTATCTGTTTTTTTGTGAACATTTTACCTTGGGAAATGAATTTTGGTTATTACAGTCGGTCTGTTTCAGTGCTGCTTTTTTTTTTGAATTTGGTTAATTTTCAAACTTGTACAGTTGGTTATTGGTTTCTGCGTTGCACAATTTTAACAAGATGTTACTAGGTCTGATATCAAACTATACAAACTAATTTTCCCCCATTTTGTAGTTAATGTGACCAATTTGTTACCTCAACTTCAACATCTGGTAACGAATTGTTACCACCTGGTAACGAATTGTTACCATTTGTAATTATTTGTTACCAGATTATTCGTGCTTGCATGCTTGTAGAATTGGGTTTTTTGCGGTTTGCAGAGCACATTGCTAGTTTGTTACCAGCTGGTGTTACCATTGTTACTAGTTTATGCCATCAACTATTTTCAACTGGGTTCTTTGCCGTTTTCCAGAACACATTGTTGCCATCATTTTCACCATCTGGTAATATGGTAAAAAGTTGTTACCACTGGAACCACTTGCTTTCATGCTAACAAGCTGTTATCCTCATTTTCACCATCCGATAATATGGTAAAAAGTTGTTACCACTAGAACACATTGTTACCCTCATTCCCAACAAATTGTTACCACTTGCTTTTATGCTAACTAGTAACTCTATGTTCCATTCTACTAGTCAACCAGTTTTTGTTCCATTCTAATGCTTACACAAAAAAAAATCTCTACAAAAATTATTGTGCAAATTTTTGTGCTGCAAAACTAGTATGCATTTTTTTTTAACATAGCAGACTGATTTTTTTTTAAAAACAAAACTACTATGTCACTATAAATTTAATAATTTTCTTTGCATTTCTTTGCATAATTTCTTTGCATAACAGACTGATTTTCATAATAGACAGATCTACATATTCTATTTTCAATGCTTATCATTTTTTTAAAAATAACTCAATTGACCTATATATAGATTACCATTTTAATTATACCAGTATGTATATTGAGATGTTTATCTATATCTAAATCTGCAACCATATTACTTCGAAACAACCATGGTCACATTCTAAACCCAATTTTTAAGCTCCATCCCTCAACCTCTACAGATATTAGAAGGTTGATAAAGCTCAGAGCCATTGCTAGCCATTACTACATTTAAGTACAACAATGGCAATTGTTACCCTATGATACATAACCCTGCAGTTCATATTCTATATATTTTCATGCTACAATTCTTGTCATCAAGCCAGAAGAACATGATGAATATGAAATGTAGCCAATCTGGAAGAATGACCAGAACATGAATCAAGTGTATGAAGCACAAAAACCGTTGTGTAATAGGCAACAATCTGAAAAATTAAGGTACTATTCTCAACAATTAAAAATAACATTTTGACACATACACAGTGGGAAAAGAACAAAATAATAACAATCACCATAGAAAACTAATTCCAATAAATAAAAATTCATAATTCTGCACTTAAAAGGTCTTTTTGTTCTCTTTACATTTCTCAAAATGAACCTTTCGGCTTAAAAGCTTTAAACCTCATTTATTCCAAACTCTACTGCTAGCACCTTATACACTACCATCCTCTACATTGTTAGCTTGCACTTCCATGATCTTTCAAGTTCCACAACTGCTAAATTCCTGCATCTCTTTGAGTTGTGTTCGTATTGCTTGCAACGTCCACAACGTATATATCTGATAGGTACTTTATTAAGGTGTTTAATTTCTCCATACTAGTAGTTTATTATGTGTTTTGTTATGCTAAAGTATTTATTTATGTTTGGTTTGTTAATTTATTGTAGGTTCAAGGAAATAATAAAAAAGAATCGATTTTGGATGTATTTTGCAAGAATTTTGGGGGTCAGGGACTAAGACGATGGAAAACAAAACTTGAAGGGCTGAAAGAAAAGCAAAAAAAGAAGATAAGTACCTGTGCGGCTGCACCGTGTCCTTGTGCGTCCGCACCATTGTTGGCCGAGAAGCAGAACCTGGACAGATCTCCCTGTGCGGCCGCACTGATGGCTTGTGCGGCCGCGCAACCCCTTTTTCGAGAATTCTTTTTATTTTCTCCTAGTTTCCTTAGAACTCTTTTTATGGTAATCTTTTGTACATGATTTTTACTAGTTTTCTTAGGGTTTTTAGACCCTATATAAAGGGGTCGAGTCTTAGGAATAGACACATCTCCATACACAACAAAACACAATTTCATACTATTCTTTATTTTTGCATCAAATACAAGACCAGAGGAAGGCTAATTTCTTTCTTCCTCCGGTTCAAGGGGATGTTGTTGCTGCTTCTTGTTCTTAATTAATTGATTTTAGTAATGTTATTGCTTGCTCTTTTGTGAAATTGCTTTTGTTGTTTTGTTTTCATGCTTATGAATGTTGATTGTTTGACCTAGTTTATGCCTACTGCGTTGAATGATTAATATTCTATTGATAGATTTGGGGTTTTAATCTTTAATTGTTGTTTCTCCTAATTTTAGTAGCAACTAATGATTGTTAATCATTAGGGATAACACAACTTAAGTTAAATAGATCGAGCTTGTGAATTTATTAGTTATATTAACTTATTTTCTTAATTCTTCATGCAATCGTTGTTCTAAATCTAGAGAGCTATTCTAGGTTGTCCAAACGATTAGGTCTGATTAAAGAGCTTATTTTGATTAGACACACTTAAGGGAAAATCCGGGTAGCAGAGCTTCTTGTTGCCTAGAGTTAATAGTTTTGCAAGGAAGTAGGAACAACGCTATAATTGATTACTATCTTTTATGTGAAGTGCACAGCTAAACCAAGAACTGGAGTTAACATTCATATTTCATCTTTCTACTTGTGTTTAATTGTTGTATTCTTTCATTTTTATTAATTCTTCAATCTTTACAAAAACCCCTCTTTCGATTAGTTGACACAAGACACTTTGATTTATCCAACGTTCTATGTGGGTTTGACCCTTACTCTCTGCTTCTACAAATTGTTTTAAGTTTTAGTTGAGTAAGGTATTTATTATTTTGGCACATTCGACACGCGACCAATATCTGTTTACCTTGGGCCTCTCCAGTCCTCTGTTCCCTAGAGGTGGCAGAACAAGCTTTGACAATATATAATCCAGCACATCCCACTCACATATATTCCCTACAGGGTAGATTTCACCATCATAAAAGCTTTCTCAAATTTATCACCGTGTAGAACTCAGAACAGTAGTCATATTTGTCCCCATGGATGAATGTTATTGCTGAAATTGCATGTGGGCATGACAACTCATCTATTTGGAAGTTGCCATACGAACAAGTTCGCTCTGCCAAGTTTACAACATAGTGTACGGTGCCATTAAACACTTGGTAACACAACTCCCGGATTTGGAACACCTGCAAGATTGAGATCATTTCCAATTGTTGCCCTATTACAAGTTGTTCCATCAAAATTAACCACTTTTGAAAACTAGGAAGAATTATGTACACACAAGAAATTTAAAATAAAATAATATTAGTCCATTTTGTACCGTTGCAGCCTGGCACGGCCCGCAATGTAAAGAATCCCGCACAAGTGGGCTCCCCAGCCCAGATTTTTTTACTCTAAACTGGCCCACCCGGGTGGCCCATGTGGGCCATGGGTTGACCCAGCCATTTAGGCCTTTTTTTCCCCTTTTTTTGCCACATTTTACATTTAAATTTTGTAATAAATACATTACAATTGAAATACTTCAATTAGAAATTTGCCTTTTTTTAGAGAAATCACTAGTCTTTTAGATTTGTAAATTCTAATTAAAAGGTAAACATATAACAAGATAAAATTAAAATTTTTAATAACAAACTTCAAATATTTTATTGCATAAAAAACTTTGAAATTCAAATATTGTTTACACAAATTTATATAGCCGACAACTAGGTAGTTTTAACACTTAAACTTTAAAAATTTATAACATAACAACACAAACCACTGTTCATTTATTTGCATCACTATAGTTATAGTATATCCCAACTAGGTTGGCACATATTTAATTATAATTTAGTTATTCAAATTATTTTAAGTCTATGATTCAGATTCTTCTACTGTAAGATTTGAGAAGTCTTCAGTTATATCGTCAGTAACTCTATCTTGTGTCCTTCTTTCTGCGTATAACCAATCTTTCACACATATAACTGCTTCCAAAATATCTTCTTTAAGTCTTGATCTTCTTCATCGAGCACCCTGTTACCTGCACTAAAAGCAGACTCCGATGTAACTATTGAAACTGGAATTGTTAGTAAATCTCGTGCCATTTTTGATAATATAGGATAAGTTTGTTCATTTGATTTCCACCACTGTAGGGCATCCAGGTTGATTTGCTCTTCCTCATTTAGCATGCATGAAATTTCAATTTTGTAATGTCTATCCAAATCAGTTTCGCCTACGTCTGCATTTGAACTTAAAGAAGAATAAGCATTTCATTTCTTTCTTTCCATTACTTGCATCATTTCAGGTTTTTTACCTTTAGTAGTAATAGCAGTGGAACCACCCATATCAAATTGAGTATGTACAAAATTACCATATTTCATAGCATAGTAGTTATAAATTTCACTAACAACGGGCTCCAAATTGTCGAGGATCTATATGTCCTCTTTCATTGAAATATTTCTTCTTGTGTCGAGCCAATGTGCCGGTGCCGTCGCCATAAGCCCATTTATAAGCTTGTCTATAAATAACGCACACTGCTTTTTTATTTATTTCAGCCAATGTAAAAATTTGCCAAACATCTGGTATTTGCTTTTTCTTCCTTTGCCTTTGGGATGATCCACTTTCTTGTACTGCTTTTACATCATACTCCTCATCTAAATTTATTGAGAGTTACTATCGTGTAAATGAGGATTCATAGATGAAAATTCATAGGAACCCTCTATAAGAAAGTAGTGAAAATTGAAGAAATAAGAGTATGTAATGTAAGTTTGAGGTGGTGTTTTGCAACTTGCTTCTGATAAATACTTTTTTGGTTGTGAATTTGTTTGATTGTTAGCCATGAATTTATAGGAAGCTAACCTTTTTATCCCCTATTCACCAACGTTCAAAATTTAACATTCGATTTCAATTCTTTCAAATTTCACAGCAAATTGATGTGACAATACAAGGGAAAAAAATAAAAAAGGTTGCAATTTTTGGTCAAAAGGGGGCGCCTACAACGCCTTGCTCCAGGCGCATGGCCCTCTGCCAAAAAATTTTAATTTTTTTAAATTTTCACGGTACATCTGAATTGGCCCGCACGATCTACCCCGGGGTAATGGCTTGCAACTTGGACCAGCCGATCCAGCCGTCCCGAGCTTTTCCTAGTGGGGCCTGCCCATCTTGACAACACTAGTCACACTAATCTAACCTCAAGCCTCATTGATGCCAGTATGTGGTCTGATAAGCTATTCTCCTATATTGGACAAAGTTTCGTGAATGTTGATTTTGCATCTTCAAGTCTCTTACTAAACCACTTCTGTACCAATGCTCGCATACATTCAACGAATCAATTAATGCCTCAATTGGGAAGTCTTTAGAATCCTGGAACATAGCATTGACAGATTCGACAATGTTGGAAGCCAATGCCGAATACCTATTTACAGGCATATATGTCGTTGACCATTTATCATACCCTGCTTTTTCCTTTTTATTTTTTTCATTTTCAAAAAAAAATATATACATAGCATTTACATTTAATATGTAACAAATACAAACAATGATCATAAGACAATAAAAAAAATGCATAACTATGATCTTAAGCATACTGGTTCATTACTCTTGGTTAGTTTTTAAACTGTTATCGACTGCTGCATATCATCATATTAAATCTAGAATCATAAAAACTAATTCTCAGTCTGCTATTCCATTTTCACTGGTTCAAATCATCTACTCAAATTATGATGTTTTGCTACCGTGTTCTTATTAGCATGCATGGATCAGCCCTTTACAAAAATAGGATTACCTCAATGGGTAGCTAATATTTATACAAAAATATACTCTACAAAATTGCTATGCATAATGGTTTTTTTTTCCTGCAAAATTGTTCTGTATTTGAACTTAATATACTATTTTATGCATTTTAATGTAAATGCTACAATTTTGGTCACAGTAGACGAATTAATAACAGAAATAGTAAAGAGAGCTCACCAAGTATTCAAATGCCTTTCGACTGACCCCTTTTAATTGCCTTCATACGCATATAGAATTCTTCTTTTGTGTACGCCCAGGTTGCCTTATAAACAAGTCTGAAACCTTATCTGCCTCTTTCCCATGCTCTTTCTTCAAATTCTTGAATAAGTGGTAGGTACATGCAACATGAGAAGATTTTGTAAGCACCATATCTGCCATCTTCATAATGCTCCAGTGCCTATCAGATACAATACACAAGCCTTAATGATCACCGTACGCCTCTTTCAATTGTTTGAAGAACCAACTCCAAGACTCATCATTCTCCCCATCACCAACACCATATGCCAATATAAAGATTGAGTTGTTACTATCCTGCGTGCACGCAGTAAACATTGTTCCACCGTAAATCCCACTTTAGGTACGTTACATCCACCACAATAACTGAGCCTGCAATATTCCTAACCTCTAATTGAAGATCCTAAAGCCAAGAAGCAATATTTTAAATCTGTTATCACCATCATTAATTATAGACGTAATTGATCCGGGATTACTAACACTCAACCTATATAAGTATGCTGAGAGTTTTTGGAAAGATTGTGATGGATCATGGAAAGATTGTGATGGATCACCTCTAATCATCTTTAGAGGTTTTTGCCTTGATTGCCATGCTCTATCATATGTTGGACTTGGAATATCAACGACGATGTTTGTAG
Organism: Nyctanthes arbor-tristis; assembly: GCA_963692815.1. Taxonomy (NCBI): domain Eukaryota; kingdom Viridiplantae; phylum Streptophyta; class Magnoliopsida; order Lamiales; family Oleaceae; genus Nyctanthes; species Nyctanthes arbor-tristis. The sequence goes on along the minus strand of CAVNYN010213697.1, from coordinate 20,753 downwards.
CAGTATAAATGGTTCAAGAACACATAAACTTTTACTTTATGATATAGGCAATTAAATCATCAGTTGCATCCCTATGTTCTCTAGATAATAAGTCAAAAGAACAGGTGTGAGGCCGGCACGAAGGCCAAGCGACCAAAGCATTTGCTTAATAATCGGGTTTTTTTGAACATATGTTTAAATAATAGAATATAAATAATATATACACACACAAATACGTGCTTAAAATTTGTAATTTATTACTTTGTCTATTGATAATTTGTAATTTAGTTTTTAAAGGTCAAAGATCCAAATCTTGTTACTAACACATTTTATTTATTTATTTTTTTTTTAAAACTACCAATGTTAAGTTTTAGTAGTTTTAATTAATAATAATATATAATAATTTCATTTGAAAGTTTTAAAATTTATTAATTTCAAATAATGAATGCTAATTTTGTTTCACAATTTTACAAGAAAAGGTGCCTGTTCATATTTAGTTATCAAATTTTCGGATATATACATTTTAAACAATAAAATGTAATTAAAAGTTTTGCATATTTGAATTATTGTAATGAAAATTCTTTTAAATATTTTTGAACTGTGTATCTATTTTCCTAAAATTTTGAGCATAATAAGTAATCATTTGAAGTTTAAATTGTTAAAATCATATTTAGCCTAAAACTACTGAGAAGACCCTGTTTCAAATTTCATTTATGGCCTTTGCAGAAATCTTCGGGCTGGCCTGGTAGAGTCCCTGAGTGTGCCTTTGAGTGAGATGGGAGATTAGAAAACATCACATGACCTTAGTCTATGGCAAGTCACCAGTTAGTCAGGTTGGGTGAGCAATGCACTTTTTGTGTGTATTTTTTATTTTTTGCTTGACAATCTCAATTGATTGTGATTACCTAATAAATCTGGGGGATGGCGATGATAAAGTGTGATCGGTATTAAATTCATAGGCGAAAACCTGGGAAATTATTAAACAGTTTGGTCGACTTGCACAAAAGACTGTCAATATGTAGGGAATTATTAATTTGCAATGATGTGTTTTGAAAAGTATAAATAAATAATATTAAAACATATACATAGTAGAAAAGATAAAACGAGTCCCACATATCTGTCTTATTTAGGCTATCAAGAGTCCCTATCAAACCCGGGTTGGAGGTGTTTGAATTAACCTTTATGTCAGAAACTAAAGCTTGTGTACTTATCATTTGAAATGCATTTTCAAAAATAAGTAAAAGTTTCTAACATAAATCAATATTTGTCATTTTGAATGTTTTCCATGTAAAATTTGAAACCGCACCCAAAATTATAAGAAAAAGAAATTCGTTTTTTTCTTGAATTTATATTAAAACACATGTTGGAAATGAATTGAAAACTCAAAACTCAAAAACAAAACACGAGGAAAACAAGCTCTTAATCAATATGTGGCAGCTAGCATAAATGCATTCAATATTTGTTGTTTATTAGTCACACACTCTTGTATCAATAGGTTGACAAATTATTATGCCATTTGACTGACATATATAAAAACACGAGAAGGACAAATTACAATAAGGGAAAAGTTAGTTACTTTTAAATGGTCCATAACTCAATATTTACCAATGTGTTGACAAGAGATATTTCTTGTATTAGTCGCGTCACACCTAAAATATCAGACCTTCTTGTATGATAGGGGAAAAAAGAAAAGAGGAAATGATACCGAAAATATCTCAAATTTTGAAGTATGAAAAGCTTTTAAAGGGAAAAAGAAAATTGACAAGAGTGATTGGAGCTGACGTAGAGAAACATTGCTTCAGTTTACTTTCAAAAAAACACTGCTGGTCAGTTGTCTATATAAGGGAGACATTGTGCACGCATTTTTGGATCCAGCAATTTCTTTCCTTTAGCTTCTTTGCTTTCTTAATTTTCGTATCCTTCAGCTTGTTATTGGTTAAGGGATCGAAGAAATTGAATTCCCTCAAAAAGCACAAAGTGTTGCCTCCATGTCCACCGAAGCTGCCATTGATCGGACAGCTGCACCACATTATAGGTTCAATCCCACACCGCACTTTTAGAGATTTGGCTAAAAGAGATGGGCCAATCATGCATTTAAAACTTGGTGAAGTTTACATCATTGTCATACATCGCGTGAATTGGCTAAAAAAGTGCTGACAACTCATGATCTTGCAATTACAAATAGGCCAGAGAGTGTAGGTATGGAGATTATGTTCAACTATGCCGATATTGGCTTTAGTCCTTATGGCGAGTATTGGAGGCAAATGTGTAATATAAGCATTATGGAGCTTTTGGGCAATAAGAGCCTTCGCTTGTACAGCCATATAAGAATAGATGAGACTGCACGTCTCATCCAAGATATTCAATCATTTTCAGGAAAGCCTATTAATATTACAGATACAATATATTTTTTCATAAGTTCAATCACTTGTAGAGCATCATTTGGTGAGCTACCGAGGGACATAGAGATACTAATAACTTTCATGAGAAAGGAGTAGCTTTGGCCTCAGGATTTGATTTGGCTGATATATTTCCCTCAATTGGCCTCCTAAAGTTCATCAATTGGAATAAATTTAAACTGCTTAAGATGCATCGTCGGCTGGATGCAATTCTTGATGTAAAGATTGATGAACACGAAAGTAACTTGGCTGTAGGGAAACGAAGCAATGGAGAAGGTGGTGAAGACATAGAAGATGTTCTACTTAGATTGAAAGAAAGCTGGGAGCCTTGCTGTTCCAATTACCTACGACAACATCAAAGCAATCATTTTGGTAGGTCGTTCTTGATCAATTAATAATTTACCTTTTTTTGATTGGATGATGACAGAGCTAGTGAGAAATCCACGTGTGATGGCAAAAGCACAAGCTGAATTAAGACAAGCTTTTAAGGGAAAGACAATTGAGGAGCGAGATGCTCAAAATCTGAAATATTTAAAGTTAATAATCAGGAAATCTTTGAGATTGCATCCTGTCATTCCTTTAGTCCCAAGAGCAAGCAGGGAAGAATTTGAAGTTGACAGCTATACTATCCACGTGAAAGCAAAAGTCATAGTCAACATATGTGCTTTGGGAAGAGATCTAGAATATTGGAATGAACCGGAAGTCTTTAAACCGGAAAGATTTGAGAATGGTTCGCTTGATTTATTGGGAAGTAATTTCGAAATACATTCCATTCGGATCGGGAAAGAGGTTTTGCTTGGGCATGAACTTTGCCTTGGAAAATTTTGAATATCCAATACCACAACTCCTTTATCACTTCAACTGGAAACTTCTTGAAGGAGTTAACCCTGAAGAAATGAATATGACTGAGGAAGTTGGAATAAGTGCCATTAGAAATGATAGCCTTCAGGTGATTGCTACACCCTACAACCATCTTGTCAATGGCTAATCGGCTCTAAAAGTCAATAATCTGGCCTTCAAAATTCTCTATATTTCCACATACTAGTAATAATTAGCTCAATATAATAACACATCTTAATAACGGCGGTTATTCTCTCTAGCATGGAGAGCCTCTCTTTCCCTCAATCATTGAGGGGTCTGTGATTTTGGTTTTTGAGTTTTGCGACGTTGTTTTCCTTCACTCTAGATTTTCCAAACATGGATGAACAATTTGCAGGGCTGAATCTATACCCAGAAGAAGACACTGAACTTGATCTCGAAGAAGGGTTGTGTAGTCCACGTGATAATTCCAAGTTATGTCTGGTCGGGAGGTTCCTTATGGATCGTTCGATCAATTTTAATGCTATGAAGTGTAGATTGGCTAGCCTCCGGAGGCTGGGAAAGGGGATGAACATTACTGCGATCAACCCACAGCTTTTCATGTTCCAGTTTTATCACAAATTTGATTTGAATAGAGTTTTGGATGATGGTCCATGGACATTTGACATTCTTATCCTTCATCATTTGCAATCAGGTGAGGTGTCTGCCCAGATATAGCTTTTCTTTGTTAATTTATGGGTTCAAATCTATGAACTCCCCATTGGCTTTATGACCAAGAATGTGGGTCGGCAACTGGGGAATTTTGTTGGTTCTTTCGTTGAGTATGATTCGAACAACAACACAGGCTATTGGAGGAACTACATGAGAATTAAGGTTCAAGTAGATGCTCGTGTTCTACTTAAACGTTGGAAGAAGATCAAAAAACCTAAGGGAGATTGGATAGTGGTTAAATTCCAATATGAGCGGCTGACCACGTTCTGTTTCATATGTGGTTTACTTGGACACACTGAGAAGTTTTGTGGCAAACATTTCACTATGCCAGAGGATAACATCACAAGGGAATGAGGGAGTTAGCTGAAGGCTCCAAATCGGCGGTTCATGGATTTTTCTGGCTGAGACCGATGGTTGAAGGAGGAGAGGTCCGAAGGGGTTAATTATGGTAACAAGCAGCCAGAGAATTCTCAGCCCAGGAAATCTGCTGAAATTAATTTGCTGGTCCCCTATCAATCATATCCTAAGACTGCCGTTGAGATTAAGGTTAAACAGACTGTTGCTTCCATATCCAGTAAGAGGGTTGTTCCTATGCAGAATTTATGTCTGGGCCATTCAGAAGTGGGCTTGGATATCAATGAGCTCGTTGAGAGTGAGGAGGAAGGGCTTGATCTTGGGGATGACTGTAAAAGATGTAGAACTCAATTGGCTAAAGCCCATAATTTATTGATAACCCAAGACTGTTTGGACAAAGGGATGGAAGTCGACCCAAAAAACTCTACATCGGTAGGTGCTACTCCGTAGGCCTGTCGGATGCCATGAAGATCCTAAGCTGGAACTGTCAAGGGCTTGGAAACCCTTGAGCAGTTGCTACTCTACTAGAGCTTTCCAAAGCTCATAAGCCATCTATTATTTTTCTTTCTAAAACCATTGTACATATGAATAAGGTTGAAGAGTTGAGAACAAAATTTCATTTTGATTATTGTTTTTCTGTTGATAGAAAAGGTCGAGCTGGCGGGTTAGCCGTTCTTTGGCATAATAATCTTGCATGTAATATTATAGCTACTCCAAGAACCACATTGACATGACTATTGTTGAAGATAATCAAACTACTTGGAGACTAATGGGTTTCTATGGTATGCCGAAGAGGAGCTATCGTGCTGAATCTTGGTCTCTTCTTCACCGTTCCCATCAAAATTCCCAATTACAGTGGTGTTGTATCGGAGATTTCATTGATCTCCTTTCTTTGGAGGACAAAAGAGGCACCATTGAGCATCTTAATTATCTTTTTCGTGGCTTTCGTGAAGCAGTCTCTGATTGTGAGCTTCTTGATTTACCAGTGGTGGACTACCAATACACTTGGGAAAGGGGACGAGGGACTGATCACTGGGTGGAAGAGGGGCTTGATAGGGCGATGGTATCTCAGCCGTGGATGCAACTATTTCTGGATGCAAAGCTGCTCAATCTTGTCCCAGCAGTTTTAGACTACTCACCGATTCTTCTTGACACTAAACCTATCCCAACCGTGCAAGTGAGTAGGTGTCCTAGATTTGAAAATTACTGGATGAGAGATGATGGATTTGAGGAGAAGTTGAGGAACTCTTTGGCTGCAATTGGGGATATTATTTCTCGGTTGAATACTTGCTTGTACAGCTTGGCTGACTGGGGGACATACTCGCACAAACAATTCAAGCATAGAATTGAAAGACTCAAGAATGATATCAAATGTCTTCGAGAAAATCAGAATGGGAATGACACAGTTGAATATAATTCCAAGAAAGCCGAGCTTGCGAGTGTGGTACTACAAGAAGAGGAGTTCTGGCGTCAAAGGGCAAAAAATCATTGGTTGGAAAGTGGTGACTCTAATACTAAATTCTTCCATTCCATGGCTTCCTATCGCAGGAAGAAGAATCAAATTTCCAGATTGTTTGATGATATGGGAAATTTGCATAAAGACCCTCATTCACTATCTCATCTTGTAAGGAACTATTTTGACACCATTTTTGATCAACCGGCTGGTGTTTCTTATGATGCTATTTCTGGAGTACAGAACAGGGTTTCAGATGTTAATAATGTCATGCTCACTGAACAATTTCATATTGAGGAATTTAAGGATGCATGTTTGGTATGCATATTGACAAATCTCCAAGACCAGACTCCAGAAGTCTTGGCCAATTATTGGGGAGGACATCTTCAATGCATACCCGAATTGGCTTCAGGTGAAATGCTTTCCCCCCTCATTGAATAATATGCTTATTAATTTGATCCCTAAGTGTGATATGCCTTCATGCATGAAATATTTTCGGCCTATTTCTCTTTGTAGTGTGTTGTACAAAGTCATTGCCAAGGTTCTTGCAAATAGATTGAAAAATTGAAAAAGTTGCTTCCTAATTTAATCTCCAGTTATCAATCTGCTTTTGTTCCTGGTCGGGCTATTACGGATAATGTCCTGGTAGCTTTTGAATTAATTCATCATATGAAGAGAAATGTTAGAGGCAAGAAAGGAGAAGTGGCACTTAAAATTGATGTTAGTAAAGATTATGATCGGCTCAGCTAGGGCTATCTAGAAAATATTATGTGTCGAATTAGGCTTTGCTAGGACTTGGATCGATTGGATTATTCTTTGTGTTAAATCAGTGTAGTATATGGTTTTGGTGAATGGAAAAGAGGTTGGCCCAATTATTCTGAAACATGGTATTCGTCAAGGGGATCCTCTTTCTCCTTATTTGTTTATTCTGTGTGCTAAAGGGCTATCTCATTTGATTCAACAAGCAAAAAATAGAGATAGTATTCATGGGTGTAAGATCTCTAGAAGAGGGCCAAGTGTGTCTCATTTACTGTTTGCGGATGACAGCTTCATATTTTTTAAGGCTTCATTATCTTAATGCATGGCTATGAAGAACATTTTGACTAGATATGAAGAGGTGGCTGGTCAACCTATCAATTTTGATAAATCTGGAATATTTTTTAGTGCTAATATGGAAAGTGATATGAGAGACAGCATTTGCAATGCTATTGAAGTTCATAATCCTTTGAATACAGAAAGCTATATTGGGCTTCCCTCTCTTATTGAGAGAAAGAAGAAGGAGATTTTCAACTTTTTGATGGAAAGATTATGGAAAAGGCTTCAAGGATGGCAAGGGAAACTCCTCTCAAAGGCCGGTAGAGCCATCTTGGTCAAAAACGTTGCACAAGCTATTCCATCATATCGTGTGTCCTCTTTCTTGATTCCTTCTACTTTATGTGATGAACTTCAGCGTATGATGAATTCGTTCTGGTGGGGTATGAAAACTAATGGAGGTAGGGGAATGAATTGTTACAACTGGAAAAGATTGTGCGTGAGAAAAGAGTTCGGTGGCTTAGGGTTTCGTGATCTGTAAGCTTTCAACATGGCTATGCTTGGGAAACAGGGTTGGAAACTTCTTTCTGACCTTAATGCTCTGGTTTATCAGGTCCTCAAAGCTAAATATTTTCCTCGGAAGAGTTTCTTGGATTCACAGCTAGGACATAACCCTAGCTACACTTGGCAGAGCATTTGGCTTTCTCACACAGTTTTGTTGCAAGGTTGTAGATGGAGGGTGGGAGATGGTCTTACTATTGTTTGGTCAGACCCTTGGATTTGTTATAGCCCTAACTTTCGTCCGGATTCTAGTCCTCCTCAAGAACTTGAAAATTTGCTTGTGTGTGATCTTATTAAGCAAGGTAGGCAAGAATGGGATCTTGATTTTCTTCAATAAATTTTGTCCAGCCAAGATATTGAGAAGGTTATGAGAATTCCTTTGAGCAATCATTTGGTGCAAGACAAGTTGATTTGGAATTATAGCAACCATGGCCAATATTTGGTTAAATCGGGTTGCCGGGTAGCTCTTGGAAGGGTTGTTAACGAGGATGATCTCAGAATTTCAGGAAATTGGAGTAAACTTTGGAGGTTACATGTTCCACCTAAGATGAAAGTGTTTTCTTGGAGAGCTTGTCGTGACTGTCTTCCCACAAGAGCTAGGCTGATCCAAAGAGGTATTCCTATTGACTCTTGCTATGTCGTGTGTGAAGATCTAGAGGAAACTTGCGAGCATAGCTTACTTTATTGCAATTATGCTCGTGAAACTTGGACAGCAGCACATATTCCTGTTAATGCAGATTTGAATGCCTCTTTTAAAGATTGGTTTTTTTACTGTTATTTGAATGGGTCCTTGGCGGTTTGGCAGAGAAGCTTGGCTATGGCATGGAGCATTTGGAAACAAAGGAATTCCAAATTATGGTCTGGTAATATTCTCCAACCAAGGCAATGTGCTCAAATGGGTTTGACCTCTCTATAGGAGTGGCAAGCGGAAAAAAAGGGGACCAATGTTACCACCCGTTCAAACACTTCTTCTAGAGCTTGGAAGCAACCTCCAACCGGGTTTATTATGTGCAATGTTGATGCTGCTTTCACTAATGATAACCACACTGGGATTGGAGTTGTGCTCCGTGACACATCTGGAATGTTCAAAGGTTTGTTTATGACAAAGTCATGAAGCCGCCTTTCTACGAAAGAAGCTGAAGCTTTGGGCCTTAAAGAAGCATTAAGGTAGGTGATTGACATGGGCTTTGATCATGTCATCTTTCAACTTGACGCCAAGATCGTGACTGACTCTTTCAACTCTATAGAAGTGGATAACACGGAGTTTGGTATGATAATTCATGAGTGTGATTTACTTCGGAGAAAGTATGCCTCCTCCAACATAGAGTTTATTCCTAGGAAGGGTAATGGAGTTGCTCATGTGATAGCTAGGAAAGGTTTAGAGAGTCATAATCCTTGTATTCTGTTGAAAGCTCCTAGCTGGCTTGATGATTCTTTGAATCTGGATGTAATGAACTTGACCAATATGAATGGAAGTTAAGTATGTTCCTTCAAAAAAATAATAAAAATAATAATAATAATAATAATTACCTCTAGAGCCTTGTTGAAAAAGGGGGGAAAAAGAATAATTAGCTTTTGAGGCCAATAATATCTACTACCGCTGATTGTAATAAGCTTCTCAATGTAGCACTTACGCATACAAAGTAATTTTCCCCCTCCTTTTGTGTTTGTATATATTTTTGTATACTCAAAGTAGTTGGTTGGTTTGAATAATTATTATTGGCAAAATAATAACGTATGTTTTTCCATTTGTTGACGGATCATTTGAACTTTCACTTGAGCCGTTTATTATAATGATGAGGATAATCTCATTTTATTATTACTAGATTTTCACTCGTACGCTGCACGTGAAGATCACTTAATATTATGCAATAATAAAATTATTATAAATTTTTAATGCATTAATGAAACCCAATAAATATGTTATGTCAAACTATTATATCAAAACTTTTTGTTATGACGTATATTTTTGTAAATGAATTTTTTTGATAACGATATGTCAAACTATTGGTGTCAACCTAACACTTTGAACATTAGAAGAATGGTCTAAAAATATTAACAATATACGTGCAATAAAAAATATATATGATAAAGTAAATTTCACATGTAATTTGTAACCTTTACATGTATTTTGTATTAGTTAAGTCTCATATTTTGTTTTTTTCAATGCCATGCTTAAATTGCAGTGATGTAAAAAAAAGCTGCCAAATTAAAATACATAAATTCATAATCGTTCAAAGACACTTGAAAATTCATAATAGAATTTTTTAGTTATTATTCATCGTTTCTATATTAAAAATGTCTTATACAAAAGATTTTTGTATACCTTTCTCTAATTTAACGTTGTTGCGTGCTTCTGAGTCTAACCCATAAAAAACGCTATTAAAAGAGCAGAAAATCTATTAATTGAATTTATAAAAGGAAATACTTTAATCTAAGTCAAAAAAAAATCCTCATTAAAAAAAATCAATTTCTTTTCCTAGGTAAAGATAAGGAATTGCGATCGATTGTATCACAAATTTAAATCGATAAATCCAAACAAATAAGATAGCTGGTAACATCTGAAAAGAGATTTGTATAAAATTAATTAAAAGGCAGTTGCAAGTTGAAAGAATTAAAAACAAAATTAAAAACAAAGGGATAATATGATATTTACTGTATAGCATACACCAACCAAAACTGAAAATACTCAAATATCCTTATAGTAAAAATGGAGGGAAAATTACAGTAACTCTTTACCGCATTTTTGCACACCACAACAAACCAAACGCAATGGAGATCCAGCAATTTCTTTCCTTTAACTTCTTTGCTTTTTTAATTTTCATATGCTTCCTCTTTTTATTGGTCAAGGGATAGAAGAAATCTAATTCCCTCAAAAAGCACAAAGTGTTGACTCTATGTCCACCGAAGCTGCCATTGATCGGACACCTACACCACATGATAGGTTCAATCCCACACTGCACTTTTAGAGATTTGGCTAAAAGATATGGGCCAATCATGCATCTGAAACTTGGGGAAGTTTACACCATTGTCATAACATCGCGTGAATTGGCTAAAAAAGTGTTGACAACTCATGATCATGCAATTACAAATGTAGGGATGGAGATTATGTTCAACTATGAAACGCCCCAAGTTTTGAATACCCGAGACGCTACTAAATCTATTTTGTCTCATTTTAAAGTGCGGAAAAGCTAAAACATTTGTATAAATAAGCGCGGAAAATTTTTCTTCAAATGACATAATAAAATTTCATCAATAATCACAAATATGGTCATTGTCGAAAACTAACAAATACTTAAATCCTTGTCAAGATATTAAACTTTGAAATAACATCAATGTTTCTAACAAATAAAAGAAACGTTAACAAATAAACATTTAGTCATTTTTCTTTTCGTTCAATTGCCATCCCTGGTCGAGACACTGCCAGCTCCAGACCCTAAAATATTTGAAATAAAGGGTGAGTGTTTCGAAGAAACACTCAGTAGCGCACAAACTTTTAAATATGCAATTCATGTTACACAAATAAATACATGTACACATGCAAGCCCGTCAAGATGATGGAACCTATCTCCCAATTAAGGTGAGCTAGGCCTGTGGGCTTCCGATTTAGGTGAGCTAAATCTGTGAGCTTGCTAAAATAGCTGGTTGAGCCTAGAACCCCCGCTTAAGGTGAACTAGGCCTATGGGCTCCCGATTAAAGTGAGCTAATTATGCGCATACTTTCATATTCATACCATAAATCACATAAGCACATGCATAAACCCATAACATGAAATTGTATCATATTTTTCATAAAACGTGCGCATATAATTTTGAAAACAACTTTAGTAAGGAAATCTACCTCGTTATGCTTTTCTTTTCCGAATTTGAGCTTTAAGGGCAAACTAAGCGTGTGTCAAATTATGCTCATCGTCTAGGCAAATAAATAATTAAAGTTAGAAATGTTAAAAGTATTTAGATTAAATAAAAATATAAATTAAATTGTAAACTTTGAAGGATTTGGGCTAAAATATAAACTTTTAAATCTTTAAGGACCAAAGTGAATAACTCTAAAATTTTGATGACTAAAATAGAGTTTTTCAAAAATACAAGGACTAAAATAGATAAGAACTGGTACTTTTGGATGAATTTAAATATCATTAAAAATATAGGGACTGAAACCGGTTTGAATAAAATATTTGGGACCAACTTCGCCAGAATAAAACATAAAGGCCAATTACAAGCTTGGAATTTGGCTAAGGACTGAAACGACTAAACTTCAAACTTTGGGACCGGGTGTGCAAATAGGATTTCAATTAATATCAAAATCCCTAACCATTTCGGCCCCAAATCGAAGAAGCAGACTGGCGAGAGTGAGAGGGGTCGACTGGAACTTGGTTTCGAAATGAAGGCGAATCGGTTCGGGTGATGGCAGAGGCAGAAGTTCGAAGGACAATGGAGGTCGCGGTGGCGCGGGTTCGAGTTTGGGTTCGTGATAGTGGTTCTTGTTCGAGGCGACAGAGAGTTCGAAGCTTGGGCTTTTCAGAAATGGAGGTCGCGGGTTCGAGAAACAGTGGTTCGCGAACCGGTTTCCCGAAGGTTGGGCTCGCGAGATGAGTGAGCTTGGTGGAGGTCCGAGGCATGGTTCGCTACTGGGAGCGGCGACTCGGGTCTGATTGGGTTCGGTCGGGTAGAGGTGATCCGTGGACCAGAGAGATCGACCAAGGTAAGTTCCATGGGCTCTTGGCTATTGATTTCCGGTTTTGAGTCTGAGGAATTTTGGCTGAAAGAGACGGTTGACGGTGGTGGTGGTCCGGTGGTGGAATCGGGTTCGATTCGAAGGGCAGTTCAGGAGAAAAGGCAGTAAAGGCTGCCTCGTGTATGTGTTTGAATACAATGTAATTCAAGCTTTGTGTGTGTGTACCTGTAGCCAAAGGTCACTGATGTTCTTCGTGTATGTGTGTCTTGTATATGTATATCTGAAAGCCGAAGTGTATGTGAAACGTATGAAATTTAGTAGAATCTGTACTGTGAGTCAAGATAAATCTGTAGAATTTTGAGTGTGTATGGTGAATTTCTGAGCTGAATTTTCTCTCGGACTGAAGTGAATGTTTCTGAATAATTCTACTAGGCTTGTATTTCACCGAAGTTGGAGATTGTTACTGCTGTGAATGTGTATGTAACGTGGTCCCTAGTATTTTATAGGTGAGAAATAAGGGTGAAGGTGGGGAGATTGAGTGAGATTGAGGGAGTAGTGAATATCAGAAAATCTGGGAGTGTAGGATAGGGAGTTGGAGGCAACGTTATAATCCGTTAGCCAAATCTGAGGGAGTTCAACGTGAGTCTTGAGAGGGTAGAAGGGGTCTTCAGGCCCTGTGTTGGGCTCACTGAAATAGCCGTTTGGGCTTGAATACAAGTAAGAACTTGGGCCTTGAGATTTAAAGATATAAAAATTGGGCTTCAAACTGGACTTGAATATAGGAAAAATTCAATTTCGGCTTAAATTGAAACTAGACAACTCATGATCTTGCAATTACAAATAGGCCAGAGAGTGTAGGTATGGAGATTATGTTCAACTATGCCGATATTGGCTTTAGTCCATTTGTTGACCGCTCATTTGAACTTTCACTTGAGCCCTTTATTATAATGATGAAGATAATCTCATTTTATTATACTAGATTTTTACCCGTAAGTTGCACGTGAAGATCACTTAACATTATGCAATAATAAAATTATTATAAATTTTCAATATGTTAATGAAACCCAATAGTTATGTTATAAACTATTTATATCTAAACTTTCCGTTATGACATATATTTTTGTAAATGAAATTTTTTGATAATGATATGTTAAACTATTGGTGTCAACCTAACATTTTGAACATTAGAAGAATCGTCTAAAGATATTAACGATATACGCGTAATAAAAAATGCATATGATAAAGTAAATTACACATATATAATCCGTAACCTTTACATACACTTTGTATTAGTTAAGTCTTATATTCTATTTTTTTCAATGCCCAGCTTAAATTGCAGTGATGCAGAAAAACCTATCAAATCAAAATACATAAATTCATAATTGTTCAAAGACACTTGTAAATTCATAATAGAATTTTTTTAGTTGTTATTCATTGTTTCTATATTAAAAAAATCTTATACCAAGGATTTTTGTATACCTTTGTCTAATTTAATGTTGTTGCATGCTTCTGAATCTGACACATCAAAAAACGCAATTAAAAGGGCCAAAAATTTATTAATTGAATTTATAAAAGGAAATACCTTAATCTAAGTTTTTAAAAAAAATCCTCATTAAAAAAAAAGCAATTTCTTTTCCTGGGTAAAGATAAGGAATTGCTCGATTGAATTACAAATTTAAATCGATAAATCTAAAAAAAATAAGATAGCTGGTGACATTTGAAAAGAGATTTGTATAGCATTGATTGAACGGTAGTTGGAAAATGAAAGAATTAAAAAAAAAAAGCAAAAAACAAAGGAATAATATGATATTTACTGCACAGCGCACACCAGCCAATTGAAAAGACACAAATATCTTTACGTATAGTAAAAATGGTGGGAAAATCGCATAATTCTTTATTGTAGCTCCTTTCATTTAATCATATAATATATAATTCATATAATATATAATGTAAGAGTTTTCAATTAGATTAGATGCTCAATTGCAATTTTTCCCACCCATAATTTTGCTGACGTCATCATGATACTGCACACTTGTTTGGGTTGGGTTTCGCTTATCCCTTATGCCAAATTTTTATCTTCGTATAATTTTCAAAATCCACTCCCATAATTCCTCCCCTTCTAAAATCACAAAATTTTATCTTCATATAATTTTCAAAATTTCCTTTCTTAGAGTCCTTGAATCTATTGGAACCAAACCCCATGTCACTTTTCTATTATTATTGTTTATATGATGATGATGATGATGATGATGATGATGATGATGATTATTATTATTATTATTATTATTTAGTGTCGTATATTGCATAGAAATCATAAAGTTGGATCAAATTTTCTCGAAATCGCGGTAGTTTATGCAACACTTTCATGTAGTATGGGTGTAACGATTATATGTGTGTGTGTGTGCGCATCGTGACCCGATTGTTATAGAGCATGGGGTATTACATTTTAAGTATTGTTCCTTAAGATCGGACTAATTGAATAAACTTTTTTAAATTATTGTCTATAAAAATTTTACGTTGCTGCTCGTTATGCATAAAACTTTAGATCTTTAAATGAAAAACAACCATTTTTTTTGTTAAAGAAATTAAAACCCAGCCACTCTTGATCTCCGTGATCGGGTTTCCGATCTGAAAGTCTTCCGAATATAGAACAATTTGGGATTAGTTTATTTTTGTCAATATACAAGTTTCGTTAACGCAAAGTTAACTCACTAATCTAGATAGTGAAAAAAAGGAACATCTACATTAAAACAAAATAACTGATTTATTTAAGAATAACTTAGAACTCTATTTCAAATAACTTATATTATAAATGGAAATTTAGTTCAGAATAACTTGAATCAAATCAACTGATTTATTCTTTTTTTTTTGGCAATAAAAGTCCATTTATTTGCATCACACCAATAGCTAAAGACACATAATGTAATTCTGTCATGATAATAGATGGCTAAGATTTATTTTCTTGACATCTATGATCTAACTTGAAAATCTCTATGACTATTTTTTTAATCTTTCTTTCTATATCATTTATGTTACAACGATTAGGTTATAGAGGATGCAAATAATTTATTTTTTAATCTTTTTTCTCCATATATGTGAAGCCTGTAAATGTCGATTGAACTCATGTTGTTATTTCATTTGATTTAATTATTATTATGATCATTCATTGTTTTTTGCAATTTACGTAATGAATTTTTTTTATATAAAACATTGGGAATTTATCTTCCCGTGCAATGTAAGGGTTGAATGCTAATTGATCGATATTTTAATTTGACGAAGATAACAAGGAATTTTAGCGAAAACTTTGTGAACAAAAAGACATGAAATCCACAAGAAGAAAAGGAAGTACACAAAACAATTACTCCCTCCGTTCTGATTAGTTGGTCTTATTTCCCTTTTAGGATGTCCCACATTAGCAATTTTATTTTGCTTACATGAGATCGGAAGAGCACTATGCATGCTTACATATATTTCAAACATCTAAGTTACAAGCATTCTACACTTGTAGTCTAGATGTGTGCGACGTATTGTGCACATGTGCGGGCAAAATAAAATTTTTTTATCCCACATATATGCACTACTACAGAATTTGACAAAAAAATAGGGGAATACACATCGATTCACAAAAAAGCGATGCGTAAACATAATGCGGTGGTAATGTTGAAATTAGTAGTATTAGTATACACGTCGGTTCTTCTGAAAAACCGACTTGCATAGTGTCAAAAAACTATAGGCGTCGGTTGCAAACTAACAAGCAACCGACGCCTATGCTTCACAATACACGTGGGTTGCAAACTAGCAACCGATGAGTATTTCATATGGCATATATTTTAAAAATAAAAGAACAGGTAGTGGCGGGCCCTATTGTTCTTCTTCTCCTTTCTTCTTAATTAATTTCCATATGCTCCTCTGACAGTTCGCAGCTCCCCATAATTTCTTTCTTTGTACTCAAAATTCAAACTATTTTGAACCATGAAATTTCTATTACTTTTCCACCTACTCTCTCACATACCTGTGCTCCATTTAAAAGGTAGAAACCATTCAAGGAATGGAGCCGTGTGTAACTCGAAGAATCCTTCCGACCACTGTTTTTAACAACTTTTCTATTGGTTTCTTCCTTCCCATTTTCATCTTCAGTAGTCGCACAATCACATGCTTCCACTTTAGCAACACTTCGACAATATAGGTACTAAGTTTCTTGGAAGATTTTGTTTGGTTTATGTGTGTTTGTTACTCATTTTCTTGGTTTATAAAGCAGAAAGTTGTGCGATGATTCTGTTCCAGTGTTCCCCTTATTGACTCATCAATCACTCTATTATAGTACTCGTGCATATGCTTGAGCTTATGAGCTAACATCTTCTAGTACTCAGAAGCTGCATACCTGATTTCCAACAAAATTATTTAATTGTCAATACGTTTAAGAATTCTAATTCATCTCTGCTCCTGTTTTCATTTAGTCAATTAGGCACAAAAAGAAACATACTCGAGACTACCACTGGAAAGGTTCCTTGTGTTCAAACATCTGTTTCAGATCTTCCTTGTGTTCCATTGTTTCAGGTTGGATCTTTGAGGGTGAAAATGTCCTTGCCAAATGGATTCTTCGTTTGAAGGTGCTCGACCAGCTAAAAATTTTTTTAAAAAAAAAACTACAATAGGCATCAGTTTTAGTGGTAGAACCGACGCCTATTGTTACAATAGGCATCAGTTGTACCACTACAACCGACGCCTATTATTTAATTTTTAATTTTTTTATTTTTTAAATTGACTTTAACCGACGCCTTTTGTGAACTTTAGGCTTTGTCCACAAACCGATGCGTATACCTTAACAATTCGCGCTACTGCCGATAGCGTCGCCGCCAGGACCGACGCGTATTCCTCATTACAACCGAGCTGAATAGTGATTTCTGTAGTAGTGATGATCCCCTTTTTATATTAAAAAGTCTAACTTACATTTCTTTACAAATATATCCCTATTTATTATTATAATTATAATTATCAATTTTGTAATTTACTCATAAAAAGGGTACGTCAAGAGGATACTTTCTTATGAGTATGAAAATTTTTATTTTAATAGGTATTGAGCGAATACGGGTATGTAAAATTTTTATTTTAATAGGTATTGAGCGAATACGGGTATGTACAAACGCGGTAAGTATTATTAGACTGTTAACTAATAATATTAAATAAGTTAGATGATTTAAAAGTAAAATATAGTAAAGTATTAATCGAGCACATAAAGGAGTAACTATTAATATAGTATTAACAAAACATTAATTAAACGAGTCAACTACTAAATCAAAACAAGATATTTATTTTTTTGTTATGCAAATCTGATAATAGTATATGTCTAATATTTTATTATTCATCATTCTTGAATTTTTTTGAAAATTAGTCTTCTTGTATAACGCACGAGTGAGAGGCTAAACTCATAGTTGTAATAATTAATTGCAATATGATTATTTGTAGGGATGGCAATGGGTCGGGTTGGCAATACCTTGGACCTGCCCCATAAGTCTTGAAGTCGCCCAGACCTGCCCCAAACCCACGAATTCATAGGTCAGGTCAAGAGTGGTCAGGTCATGGGGTAAATAGGACGCCATGAATTTTTTGTAGAGATGGCAATAGGTTGGGTTAGCCATACCTTGGACCCGTCCCACAAGTCTTGAAGTCGCCATAGACCCACTCCAAACCCACGAATTCATAGGGCGGGTCAAGATTGGTCGGGTAATGAATTTTTTTCCCTTTCAATTAATGTTATATGCAACGCATTATTAATTGATGAATGTAAACTAAAAATCGGAAGAGCTTTTATTTAGAATTTCAAAGTTCCTAGCATTAACTAATAAAAAACATGATTCTTTCAATTCGATAGAAAAATCCTTTCAAAAAAATATAATAAAAAATAAATGTAAATTGCCACATATTTATAATGGGTCGATGGGTCAAATTGCCGTCTCCAATAATTTCCACATATTTTTATAATTAAATTTATAAAAAATAAAAGAAAAGGGAAATGCTTTGTGGGTCATGGGTCTATGAGGCAGGTCCAAACCGCACCCGCCCTGGACTCACGTAGAGCAGATAACGTTGCCTCATACCCGTCATTTTTTCCCGATTAGGCATGGCGGGTCAATTCTATTTGGGGCGGGTCTCCACAGGTTTATGGGTCGATGAGTCAAATTATCATCCCTAATTATTTGACTGTTAATTATTACAACTTTATATAGATTGAACATGTGAACTTGTATGATGTGTTTGGAGGAGACCAGAATTATGAACTCAGACATTTTACTACAAATATCCCATTGTGATTTGTAATTCGCCTATCAATTCGTAATTTTATACAATGTAACTAGTATATTATACTTTATTTATGACATGATGTCCACACTGACACATCAATTTTGATATGAATATACACTATAACTCTACCAGTGCAACGCTATAACTCTACCAGTGTAATACAGGGGTGAAAAAAATCTACTTAAATATATATATATATATAGAGATTTTAATCTTTTTTAATTTTTATTTTGGGGACACCAAAGGAGCTTTCGTGTGTATTTAGGTTTCCTCCATGGGGGCTTTGGATTCTTTTACCTTTTTATTCAATCTTTGATTTAAATTTATTTTCTTTTCTTTTGAAGATAAAATAGGGTAGGGGAGGGGAAGGGAAATAGGAGAGGGATGAATGTGATTTAAATCTGAAACCTCTCTATCGAAACGTGAATATCTTAACCACTACACTACTTATTTGAACCACATATATATATTTAATATATTTGTTTGAAAAATTTCAAAACCCTTCCAAGATTTTGTAACAAAACTTCCTATCTCGTGTGGTATATATACATGCATGCCACGTATATTTTATTTACGCTATATGTATTTTAAATACACGTGGCGTGTATAAAAGGTATATTTACATGCATACCACGTATATTTTATTCACGCTATATGTATTTTAAATACACGTAGTGTGTATTTATACACGCCACATAAAATGAGAGGTTTTGTTACAAACCATCTGGGAGGTTGTAGAAAGGGGACTCATTTGTTCAATGTTTAACTAATGAGAAAAACGTGGTTTGAACAAATGGTGCAGTTATTAAATTCTCATGTTCGAGGGGTGGGGTCTTAAATTTGAATCACACTTATCCCTTCTATTTTCCCCCCACTCCCCCATCTAGTTTCCCTTGTATCAAACAGTCTGATGAGAAAACTTTTGCATATTTTATGTATGTATGTATCTATATGTGTCTCAAATTATTTGAGATTCACTTTATTTATATAAAAAATAGTTAGTTTAACACTCATGCGTTATACGAGAAGAATAATTCTAAAAAGTAATATCACATATTTTATGGTATCTAATGGATACTATTTTTTGGAGTTCAATGTATACATGGTAAGTGTCCATTGAATCATCCCCCAATGTGTCCAATAAATACCTGCCATGTATGCAATGGACTCCATAAAATAGTGTCTATTGGATAAAATAGAAGGACTAAAAGTAATGCTACTTCCTTCCCAAATACATAATCTACTACTCCTATTCCTTTTAAGAATGTCTCAAATATATAGTCTTCTTTTTTTATTAAGAAGTTAAATTTATTCTGATTTAATACTTATCTAAAATTATCAATTTGAGATTCTACTCATTAAATAAAGGTAAGTTAGGAACACGAATTGCTAAATATATGTTTTCAGTACAATTTTTAATACAAGTAAAAAAGCAAAGTTTACTATATATTTGGGACGGAGTAATACTAGTAATATATGTGAAAGAAGTTAAATAGTCACTTATCATCAAAGTTGAATTGTTCTCTCACCTTAACCTTTGCGTACACAGATAGGTTTAAGCAGCGATCAACAGAGGTAAATAGTTTACTTATAGAAGAAGATTGAGTTCTTATGATGCAGTTGTAGGGGAAGCAGCCACTACACTAACGATCCGATCTAATGATTGTTCCCATTTCCTCACTGACCC
This sequence comes from Nyctanthes arbor-tristis, assembly GCA_963692815.1. NCBI lineage: Eukaryota > Viridiplantae > Streptophyta > Magnoliopsida > Lamiales > Oleaceae > Nyctanthes > Nyctanthes arbor-tristis. Next base: position 777 of record CAVNYN010213697.1, on the reverse strand, counting down.
ATCATGCAAAAGGTGCGCCGTTAGAGTGAGTGCGTTTTACTACTTTAATAGAAAGTAAAGGCTCTGAGCTCCCCAGCTAAAGCAAAAGCAGTGCTCGATATGCCAGAGCCAACCTCAGCGAAACGAGAATAATAAGGTTATAAAAAAATTTCAATGTTGACATAAAAAATTTTCCATATAACAAAATCAATAAATCTACGACTAGATTTTAGTATTTCAAATGTTACATTAGTTAGTAAACATGCAAAACAAATTAATGTGGAGGCGTCAGTTGCAATATAATACGTTGCAGATTTGGTCAAGTAAGACAAAGTGGAATTATTTAACCCAAGTAAACAATATATAATTTCAAGTCTATTGTATTCCCACTCTCTTTTGTGAACACATTCAGAAATAGTCGGTAAAATGTCGAAATTCAGAGTAAATTTTCAACCGCCTAAACCAAATCAAGAGAAGACCCGGTCCCCTTTTTCCACCCGTTACACGGGTAGAGTTCTAGAGAAATTTTATATATAAAACGTAGCATGATTGTGTTTGTTATGGTTGATATCACAAAGAAACTAAAATATACGATATGCATGCAGTTATGTGCATCCTACACTGGCTTGCTGTATGTAATGAATTCTCTATTTTATATTTTAACTGTTTATAAGAGCACGTGTCAGTTCATATATCGAAATTCACATTACATATGTTAATTTAAAGAAAATTAAGATTGTAAATTATATTTATGAAACTTCATTCGAATAATGAGCACATATAGATGTTCCACGCATA
>CAVNYN010213696.1:0-15895 GCA_963692815.1 Nyctanthes arbor-tristis | reverse complement strand
AAAAATTTAAATTTCAAAATATATTATGAATAAATCCAATTATAAACAATACCATTATAATATTTGATCATTTATGTGTGTAAAAAAACAATATAAGTGTTACCCGTAATATACTTTTCATTAATAAAGATAAAAAATAATCTACACAAACAAACCTAAAAAAGATATTGACGAAAATTTTTAGAGTTTGTATTAGGTTGTCAGTTTATAACGCACTAGAAACTATGTTACATCCGATAAACATAACTAGAATAAATGATGAACGATAGTACATGTATTATAATATTTATAGTAGAATTTGTTGTTTGACCATTTTTAATATAGAATATAATTTTCAGACCTTTTTAATTTATAACCCCTGAAATATCTATATAAAATTGTCTATGAGTAAACACCAAATTTTTCTACAAAATGCACATGTGATTTATTATCCCTTTTTTAACTTTTGTAATATATCTTAATGATATCTAATTTTTCTAACATACACTTTCTATAGACTAAATATTTTAATATATTAAAATAATTTAATTAGTGTTTAAAGAACTGAACTTTTTTGACCAATTCAATTAGAAAAATCAGGAATTAACTGATGCTTGATCCAATCCAGAAAATAATTCCATAGTGTGAAATAAAGACGGATACGGTTCACTAAGTTCACAATAAATAAACTTTTTAAAATAATGATCTATTAAATTTTTGAACTTTTTGGAAACTGATGGCTCATAAGTTAATGTCCTACTAGTCTAACATTTCTCTAAATAGCTTGATATAGACATACATTGTCAATTTGTTTAACAAAATAACCAATGTGAGGCTCCCTTTCTATATAGAAAGTCACATTTTCAATTGCCCTTAAACTATAATATTTGATCATTTATGTGTATCTACAAAAAAACAATATAGGTACTACCCATAATTGATATCGTTTATTAATAAAGAAAAAAATTGGCTAAAAAAAATCTAAGCCGATCTATATTGAAGAAAATTTACGAATATTGAAATCAATCCGAAAAACAATCCGAATGTATAAGATAAAGACAAAAGGTTAATAATGATCTATTAAAATTTTAAACTTTTTGAAAGCTTAACACTCATAAGCTAATATCGTATTCATAACCCTTCTCCAAGTAGTTTAATATAGACATGCGCCATCAATTCTTTTCACTGAATAACCAATATAGGATTCCCTTTCCATACACAACGTCACATTTTCTGTCACGTCTCCGCTAATATTAAATTTTCTCGAATTATTTATATTAGTGAATAAGTTCAATAGCAGAAGTTTCAATACAAACAGTGGGGACGGGATGTACAAAACAATTAAATTATTCTTGCCTTATAGTTTAACATTTTATAAGACCAATTATTTAAAGTAACAAATTGTATAATTTTTTAAAGAATCATTATAACTGAGCTTGCAATAAAATGTAAAGAACACAACAAGTTATATTAATAGGTTTATTTAATTGATTTCCTAGGTGAGCCAAACCATTAAAAAGCTTTTACAGTAAAAAGTAAGCTTTCAATCATTACAAAGATTCAATCATTACAAAGATTACACATTCATTTTATTATATACTAGGCATAAAAATATATGTATATTATAGAGATGTGGGTATACTTAGTAGTACAAAAGGTATTAAATTTATAATTACTTTCGTAGTAGCTTTAAAGATAGGTTTCCACTACATGCACAATTCTACTCCCATTTGCTAGCATGCTCCAACACATGGCTTGCCTTACTTTTCAAATATACTTTTCAAATATCGTATCTTCAATCATCTACAAAAATTATAGAAAAGGGGTGTGAGTACGAAGTACTCAGTGAATAACAAAACCTTTTGATTCACCTTTCATTTGAAAGATTTATTTTCAAGAAAATCATTCAATGCACAAAGCTTTTCGATGCACAAATGGACCATATCACTACTTAAACTTCTACCCGTAGTGCGCGCAAGATTTATATCAATTCCATCATGGATAGATCCACAATCAAATCCCGATTGACCTCTACCGGAATTTTCACATAGAGTAATACAAATACAAGGAAATACTGTGACATCCTCAATCCCACAGCACTTGGGTAGAGAAAGTAAGACCAATTTATAAGTTAAGAGACCCTCTCTATCTGACATGAGGCCTTTTGGGTAAGAGCCCAAAAGCAAAACTGTGCAGGCTAGGCCAAAAGCGGACAATATCATGTCAAAGTGGAGCGGGTCGTTACAGATGGTATCAGAGCAGAGCCCAACCGGAAGTGTGGCCAACGAGGACGTTGGGTCCCATTACGTGGGGTGATTGTGACAGCCTCAATCCCACATCGCTTGGTTAGAGAAAATAAGACCAATTTATAAGCTAAGAGACCCACTCCATCTGATATGAGGCCTTTTGGGTGAGAGCCCAAGAGCAAAACCGAGCAAAACCGTGCGGACTATGCCCAAAGCGGACAATATCATGTCAAAGTGGAGCGGGTCGTTACAATATCATACTAACCATTGCCCATCTCGGTATCATTAGATGACTCCTAGTATGGAAACAAAGTAAAGCAAAGGCAAGACGGGTAGAGTATCAATTAGTGATTCAAATCCAATAAATCAATCTTTTTTTTTCCAATACATCAAAATTCATGTTCATTTCATGGAAACTTCAATTAAAATCATGTTTATCTTATCAAAACTTCATGAACGTAAAAAGGGAATTAAAGTATTAGTTACTCACCTCCTTAACTTGATTTCTCCATATTTGCTTTGAGTTGTTGACAATACCCGAAAAACCTTCATTTTCCTCAATCAAAGTGGTGTTCCAAGTTGGTTTTCTTTATATATATATATATATATATATATAACGAAGGGTCATTTCTAAATGTTAAGCCAAGTGTTTGATAGGTTTTAAGGGTTATTTCTCTCCTTTTACCTCTATTGGACGAAATTCTTTTATTTTTTTGAAGCTCTTGTTACTTACTAAAAAGAAAAAGTATTGAAAGAAAGAGACAAGATTATGGATGTGGAGAGGAAGGAAGAGAGGGTCGGTTGGGAGGTTGAGAAATCCTCACCTCCTTCTGCCCCCATTTATAATCATTAGAAAATATCTGGATTTAGTTGTTTTTAATAAATTTTTGAGTTCCGCCAATCAAGCGCGACACGTGACGAGATGTGGTGCCATACAGCTCAGGAGGCAGTGTTGCAAAATGAGATTCATATGTTTATTGCTTGAGAAGTCTGTATACTTTGTGTTGTCTTATAATTAAATTATGATATTTTGATCTATGTTATTCGAGACCTTCCACTTAATATAATTTTACAATTAGGTGGTTAAACTTCAACTCATGTTAATCAATAACCACATTGTTGTCTCGAGGCATCACTCGAGTGACTATCTTTGAGCTTTGTACCATAATTGATGCAACGTAAGTGCTTATCCAACTTGTCGTCAGAATATCGCTCAATAATAACATTCTATCTCATTGTCAATATATCAATCATATTGTTGATAATCATTTTCTAATTCTTGATATTTATTTGAGTCAAAACTAATGCAATTTCATACGATCATGTTGCCATATTTAAATTTTTTTGGCATTCATTTGAGTGACAAATCCTATATCCTTTCAATTGATGCAATTCAATACAATTACATTCTAATTCTTGACAATCTTTTACGATTCAATAAGGTTATATTGTCACATTTGACTTCTTAGAGTTAAATCGTGTAATCTTGCAAGTAATTCCCAATCATTATTATTATCAGAATGCTATCATTTTTCTTAATTCCTTGTTTTTTTTGCGAGATGTTACAATCTACCCCCATTAAAGGAATTTTGTCCTTGAAATTCATTGTTGCGTGAAAGTTACTTGTGGTACATATATGCATCTTTATGTTTGCTTTTCAAGATTTCACCAAGTATTTGGACAGAAGATACTCCTTTCATGAAAGTTCCTTTCTTTCTATTAGTACAAAATTGCTTCCGCTGTGCACTCTCATTTCTTTTACCGCTAGGAGCATGCGTGGCGCTTGAGTAATTGGCCCCTCTTTTTCATACATGAGTTTTCCATTCATCTTCAATGTCGAAGTTCAAAAAAAATTTTTTTTTCCCTTCTTAGCCCAAGTATACCATAAGTTCAAAATTTTGGGTTGAGCAAATATTCAAAATTTTAACAATCCAATTACCCAAAATTTTATTCAAACTTTGTTCAAAATGAGTTAGGATTAGGGATTGGTTATTCCCAAATAACGATTAGCAAAGTTCAGTTCCTTCAATAGTACTTTTTCAAAATTATTTCAAGTCTGTTTTCAACTTCATGCTTGTGTTTCATACTCATTTCATTAATTTCGTTGTGTTATTTTGAAATCAAATTGCATGGACTAAGCTAGATAAGAAGGGAAAAACCAATCAGTTTTAAAGGTTGGAAAGAAAACAAGCAGAAACATGAAGTCAATCTCACATAAGTCCATTGTCAAGCAATTAAGGTTTTCTAAATTGCAAGAGGGACCATTGTCAATAGGTAGTAACCAAATAATTTCAGTAGCCCAATCAAAATGGTAACAAAAGGTAATGAACGAAATCATGTAGTGAAAAACAAAGGGCAATAAAAGTAATAGGGGTCCAAAGAGAATTTCCAAGATGGCAAGTGGGTAATCAAAGATGATCAAAAGTAGGTGAGTGCAATAAAAAGAAAGGAGAAGAGAAGAAACAAAGTTTCCCCAAAAAATCAATTTTTTCATAGTACTAATATCAACTCATATATCAAAGGCGTTTTGAATAACAAATAAAATAGAGAGCCCTTGACATGAGCAAAGTTAACAAGGAAAATAACAATAGTCAAGAATTACAAAAGAGTTGTTGTCCTTTGTAATTCAACAAAGTTGAAGGGAATAAAGGCAGAAACATAAAGTCCTCTGCTAAGCAAATAAGGTTTTTGAAATTGGGAGAAGAATCATTTTCGATAGGCAATAATCAAACAATCTCATGAGTTTAATCAAATGGAAACAAAAGGCATTGAACAAAGGCATATAATCAAGCAAAGGCAATAATAGAGAAGTCGAAAGGAGATTTTAAGATTTCGAATAGACAATCAATAATAGGTGAGAACAGGAAAAAAAGCATAAGGGGAGGAATAAATTTCAATTTTACAAAGAACTGGTGTTGATTCTATATCAAAGGAAAGTCTTTGCTAACGGGTTTTTATTTTCTTATCAAAGATGGTTTTCATGGTTGAGTTACACAAGACAAAGTTCAAGATCAAGTGAAGGGGTAACAAGAAATTAAGGTCTCAAAAGAAAGAGGCTACTAGTATCAAAGAAAAGAGAAATGTTTCCAAGTTTAAGTACAAAGAAATAAAATTATTGTTAACGAATAGAGTGTAATGGGTTTATACACACAAGAAGGGGATAAGGTCAATCATTTATAGGCAAAAGTGATGTATTCAAGGGAATAAAATTTTTCTGGCAAGAAATACAAATGAATATTGGGTCTAGCAAAATGAGACAAGTGATTCAATTAATTTGCTTGAATGGGTTCTCAAAAGAGTATGGTCTTTTCTGGCATGAACTGAAAAGATATTATTTCAAGAGTTCCTCCCATAGTTCCAAGAAACTACATGATGAATGGCAATTTTTGGCAATTTTGGGGGTATGAAAATTGTATCAAGAGGAAATCAAGTTTAGCAAAGCAAATTCTTGATTTGAGGAATGTCGGAAATGTTAGGTAGGAGAGCATGTGTTTGAAAATACATTGAAACAATGTGTAAAGGTTTGTCGGAACACAACAGTGAAGGAAGCAATGGATCAAATCAAATGGCATAACCGTGAACAATCTTTCATACTTCAAGGTTTAGGCATATTTGTATATTGCCTTAGAGTGTTTAATAATCAATAAAAATCATAAGTCAAGACAAGATTTGAAGAAAATTGAGAGATTAAATTTAACTCACTTGCCCTGTCCTTGCCATATATATGTTTATTATCTATTCAATTTTCAATTATCAAATTAAGAGATCAAAATGTGATTAAAATTCATCATTGTTCTCGACCAATTTTTGTAGGTGTTAATATTTTCAGGATCACTTAATCTATTAGTCTAAAACAATTTCATCAATTCATTACAATTACTTGAGTCAAATTCTAAGCTGTCCCTAAGTTTAATTTATGACTCAAAATTTGACATCATAGATTATTTAATAATCGCATTTCTTGATCGATCACTTTTTGTTACATCTCTTGAATGTACATCAATAAGCAATACCTATATGGTTCATAAAATAAGACATCTATCTGTTTCTTCGTTTACTCAAAATTGAACTTTAATGAATTGATCAAGAATGGAAAATTTTAACAATCACAATTGATGATGAGATTTAAGAGAGTCAAAGTTTGGTTCGTACACTAGCGGGTCCCATTACGTAGTTAAAGGTCAAACATTTTAGGAGTCAATGACGGGATTAATGCCACAATTCATAAATCAAGTATGAGTAAGAGAAGCATTGAAGATTATGTTCGATTTAGATGCAAAAATAGCCAAAAGAAATTCTTTTAATTGAAATTAGGACCAATTATGTGAAAGACTTAAAGTTCGTAGCTTAAAGGGACATAAAATAAGTCTTTCGGGTCGATATAGAAGAAATTAGGAAGTTTGGAGACTCGATTGCAATTTTCTAGAAAAAATCTATGGCTTTGGATTGATCTAAACGCAATCAAGAAGTTCAGGGACTTGAGTGCAACTATTTTCTGAAAAAAATCTTTGAGCACCATGCGGCCGCATTCTTCATCCATGCGGTCGCATAGAGATCACCGACTTACGAAAAAAATATGTCGCCCATGGACTACTAGCGAACTGTATTCCGCGGTTGGCCGTAGGTGCTATGCGACCGCATGGGATATATGTGCGGCAACATTGTATAAATTTTCCCCCTTTCCAAAATATTCTCTAGTATGAATAGAGGCCATATGATATCTTTTAAGGTTATCTTGATACTTGGGATTAAATTAAAAACTTTTTTCTTTCTCTTCCAATTTTTCTCGCCTTTCTTGAAATTGATAACATTATTATCAAACAATTTGTTATCAAAAGACTTGATAACCTTAATTACTTAGATTATCAACCATGTTGTATAATTCATTTCCTCATTCTTTTTTGAGTTGGTAAGATCAAACACCTCCAACTTTTTAACTCTTTAAGGAAGATTAAATAAATGTCAAAGTATACTAATAGGTTACATATCACTTGACTTCTATTTCCCATAAATTTTACCGTGTACAAAGTATTCATAAGTTAGTAAGTAGTAACTTACTTGCAAGCTGGTTGGTCGATGTCTTGCACGGAGTAGATTATGCATGTAATGCTCTTGGAACGTTACTCTGACACCATTTTTGTCACGCCCCCGCTAATATTCAATTTTCTTGAATTATTTATATTGGTGAATAAATTCAATAGTCGAAGCTTCAATACAAATAGTGGGGATGGGACGTACCAAACAATTAAATTGTTCTTGCCTTATGGTTTAACATTTTATAAGACCAATTATTTAAGGTAACAAGTTTTAAAGAATCATTATAACTGAGTTTGTAATGAAATGTAAAGAACACAACAAGTTATATTAATATATTTATTTAATTGATTTCCTAGGCGAGCCAAACCATTAGAAAGCTTTTACAGTGAAAAGTAAGCTTTCAATCATTACAAAGATTCAATCATTAAAAAGATTACATATTCATTTTATTATATGCTAGGTATAAAAATATATGAATATTACAGAGAGGTGGTCATACTTAGTAGTATAAAAGGTATTAAATTTATAATTACTTTCATAGTAGCTTCAAAGATAGGTTTCCACTATATGCAAAATTCTACGCCCGTTCGCTAGTATGCTCCAACTTATGACTTGCCTTGCTTTTCAAATATCGAGATCGGAAGAGCACACGAAAATTGTAGAAGAGGGGTGTGAGTACAAAGTACTCAGTGAGTAACAAAACCTTTGATTCACCTTTCATTTGAAAGATTTATTTTCAATAAAATCATTCAATACACAAAGCGTTTCGACGCACAAATTGGCCCTATCACTAGTTAAACTACTACTTATGGTATGCGCAAAATTTATATCAATTCAATCATGGCCATGTACATTTAAGTGGATCCACAATTAAATCTCGATTGACCCCTACTGGAATTTTCACATAGAGCAATACAAATACAAAGCAAATACCATGCTAATCATCGCCCATCTCGATATCATTAGATGACTCCTAGTATAGAAACAAAGCAAAGCAAAGCAAAGACAAAATGAGTAGAGCATCAACTAGTGATTCAAATCCAATAAATTAATCTTTCTTTCGAATGCATCAAAATCCATGTTCATTTCATGGAAGACTTCAATCAAAATCCATGTTTATCTTATCAAAACTTTATGAATACAAAAAGGGAATCAAAGCATTAGTTACTCACCTCTTTAACTTGATTTTTCCAAATCTTCTTTGAGTTGTTGATAAATGCCGGCAAAACCTACATTTTCCTCAATCAAAGTGGTGTTCCAAGTTGGTTTTCTTATATATATATATGATGAAGGGTCATTTCCAAATGCTAAACTAGGTGTTTGATAGCTTTTAAGGATTATTTCTCTCATTTTACCCCTTTTGGACGAATTTCTTTTATTTTTTTGAAGATCTTGTTATTTACTAAGAAGCAAAAGTATTGAAAAAAAAGAGACAAGATTATGGATGTGGAGAGGAAGGGAGAGATGGCCGGTTGGGAGGTTGAGAAATCCTCACCTCCTTCGGCCCCCATTTATAATCGTTAGAAAATATATGGATTTAGCTCTTTTTAATAAACTTTTGAGTTCCGCCAACTAGGACGCAATATGTGGCACGATGTGGAGCTGTACAGCTCACGAGGCAGTGTCGCAAAATGAGATTCATACATTTATTGCTCGAGAAGTCCGTATACTTTGTGTTGTCTTATAATTAAGTTATGATATTTTGAGCTATGTTATTCGAGACCTTCCATTTAACATAATTTTACAATTAGGTGCTAATAACCACATTGTTTTCTCGAGAAGTCACTCGAGTGACAATCTTTGAGCTTTGTACCATAATTGATGCAACCCAAGTGCTTATCGAATTCATCATCAGAATATCGCTCAATAATCACCTTCTAACTCATTGTCAAGATCTCGATCATGATATTTTGAGCTATGTTATTCGAGACCTTCCACCTAACATAATTTTACAATTAGGTGGTAATAACCACATTGTTGTCTCGAGGCGTCACTCGAGTGACAATATTTGAGCTTTGCACCATAATTGATGCAACCAAGTGCTTATCGAATTCATCGTCAGAATATCGCTCAATAATCACCTGCTAACTCATTGTCAAGATCTCGATCATATTGTTGATAATCATTTTCCAATTCTTGACATTTATTTGAGTCACAACTAATGCAATTTCATACGATCATGTTGCCTTTTAAATTTTTTTGTCATTCATTTGAGTGGAAAATCTTATATCCAATTCAATACAATTACATTCTATTTCTTGACAATCTTTTACGATTCAATACGGTTATATTGTGACATTCTACTTCTTGGCGTTAAATCATGCAATCTTTTGAGGTAATTCCCAATCATTGTCAAGATCGGAAGACTATAATTTTGCTTAATTCCTTGTTAAAGTTTTTTGCGGGATGTTAATTTTTCCATGGCCCTTAAACTATAGTATTTGATCGATTACGTGTGCATAAAGTAAAACAATATAGGCTTACCCGTAAAACAATATCGTTCATTAATGAAGATAAAAAAATTGTCTAAAATAAATTTAAGGAAAACGTTAAAGAAAATTTGCAAATACTGGAACCAATTTGGAAAACAATTCGAAGGCATGAGATAAAGACAAATACAATGCACCGGTTTAAAATAAGCTCTTTTTTCCCAATAATGATCAATTAACATTTTAAACTTTTTCGAAACTTAAAGCCCATAAGCTAAGGGCCTATTATGCATACTAAGAGCCTATTTTGCATAATCATTCTCTAAGTAGCTTGGTATACGCATACATTCTCAATTTTTCACTAAATAAATAATGCGGGATTCTCTCTCTATACCCAAAATTATATTTTTAATAGGTCTTAAAAAAATAAATAAAATTTCAATATATTTTTAAACAATAAAGATCAAAAAATTATAAAATCGAATGTTCTTTTTCCGCATTATTTTAGGTAAAAATTAATTTATTTCAATTATTTAATTAAAATCAGTCCAATGACCCTGAACTCTTAGCCTTTCAAATTCGATGATTGGACCAATTTTATGAACATTTGCGAATATTGGAATCAATTTAGAAAATAATCTGACAGTATGAGATAAAAAGGGATACGATTCATCGGTTAACAATAAACTTTTTTTCAATAAATAATAGTCCATTAAAATTTTGAACTTTTTATAAGCTCAAGGTCCATAAGTTAAATCCCTATTATGAACATTTCTCCAAGTTGTTTAATATAGGTATACATTTTCAATTATTTTCACTAAATAACCAATGTGGGAGTCTCTTTCTATGCCCAAAGTCATATTTTCAATGGCTTTTAAAAAAGAAATAAAATTTCAATATTATTTTAGGTAAATATTAATTTTGTTTTCAATTATTTAATTAAAATCGGTCTGATGACCATGAACTTTTAGCTTTTTTGATTCAATGACATGTCCAATTTTTTAAACATTGCTGATTATTGGGACCAATCTAGAAGCTATCTGACAGTGTGAGATAAATTGAAATAAAAAATTAAGAAAATCGATGCTCAAGGAGTAAAAAGTTTAAATGCAGAGTGAGAAAGATTTGAAAAAGTTCTTAGATAGAATGAGTTTTATTAGAGAAATGTAGGAAAATATGGATAAAGAAAGAAAGATATTTTTGTATAAAATGAAATTTGATTTGGTGATTGGAATTAAAAATTAGAAAATATAGTGATAATAATAAATTAAATCAAATATATCTATAAATAATAATATAAAAAGGGGAAGTGAAAAAAATGGAAATGAAAGATAAAAAAGTGAATCTATAAATTAGTAATAAATTAAAAAGATAAATAAAATTAAAAAGTAAAATGGAAATCAATGGCCAAAATTAGTAGATTAAACCAACGGCCAAAATAAGATATCCCGATTTAGATGTCTTTTTGGGCCGGAAAAAATGTATTGGAAACTCAATTGTTTTAAAATATATAGATATAGATATATAGATTTTTTTGATACATTAGGATATAAGGGTAGTTCCGATCTCGCGTCACGTAGTATGATTTTATATGGTGCCGTACATATAGTGTTAGATCATTTTTAGATATAAGGGAGAGGAGGAGAAATAGGGGAGGGACATGTGGTTCAAACCCAGGACCTCTTACCTGGAATGTAGGAAAAACTTGACTATTGTAACACTTGTTTGAGCTACAAAAACGGGAGAATTATATTCAAAAACAATAATTAAAACATTTAGAGGAAATTAATTGTCATGTGTAAAAGTAGACCATTTTATAAAATTATGTAATAAAAATGACAATTTTATAGTTTTTGGACAAAAATGTCCTTGTCACACAACTGCTTAAAATTTACAAGTCTAAATGTCGAGATTTACAGTTGGCAATTATGGTAGATAATTGACTGAGATATGTGGATCTGATGCATGAAATGCGTACACTTGGTAAATATTATTATCGCAAAAGAATAGTGTGGAACGCTGTACTTAAACATTTTAGAAAAATATAACTGCCGATAATCTCCGCACATAACTAATTGTGGGCATATCATAAATTTTACTCAAAATTTTGTCATTTTTGCACATGTTATTACAAAATCACTATTTTTAAACTCACTTTTTTGTTATGAAATTTTCGTTATTTATTGGGTAATTATATTCACGCCCGTATTTTCCTTAGTTACACCACATTATAAATACACCCCAATTAAATTGTATGTTCTTTTTATGTAATTTTTATAACGCCCCGAGTTTTATAAACTCAAAATGCTATTTAAGGGTATTTCGTTGACTTGGAATAATGAGGAAATAATCATTTAAAGCATGCGTGGTAATTTTTTTTTTTTTTTAAATAACATCATTACAAAATAGGTAAAACATACTTTACTAAGTATTTCCAACTATCCACCGTTAACATTGAAAACATAGGTTCATTAATTAAATAATTTACATTTTTGGAGTTCTAAAATAAAGAAATAATAAAAGTTACGATCAAAATTCCTGTCATAATTAAAACTAAGTATTTAATAGTCTCAGTGCACTTTTCCACATATTGCAATTCACATTTTTGAACAAATACTTGTACATGTAATTCAGATATTCCAACAGCGAGAGCCATTACACATTCAACTCATGAGTATATCGATTATAATGTGCTACTGAGGGCATATCAAGCTTGAACAAACTATCATGGTATATTGTACTACCCGTGGATATATAAAATAAATCAACACACTATGCCGGGTATAACATGTTGGTACTAAATTTTGAATCACATTTAACATAAAACATATAAAACGAACTGCAATTTACGAATTTCATTAAGTGTGTATATTTGGAAAAATAAACAATTAACTTTAGGAAATAGAGACTACCTAATGTTGATCTCAAGTTTGAGCTTACGTAGCAATCAAAATTCAAGTAATCAATCCGCCTTATCTAGACATAAAGAACGGATTATAAGTTAATATTTAAAGTGTTGATTTTTTTTTGAGGAAATTTAAAGTGTCGATTTAAAATTTGATAAACTCTAAAATTTTGGTTTCGAATTTATATCTTGTAGGACTACAGAAGCTGAATGATCTAATCAAATTGAAGTTGAATGATCTAACCAAATTAATTGTAGGCTTAATCAATAACATGTTGAAATTTAGTTTTAGAAAAAGCTAATTAATAAAAGTCATGGTTCAAATTATTGCATTCCAAGATTTGGGGACTGAAAAGGATTAAAATAACATTCTGAATACCAACTCTACAAGACATAAAAGAGCAAGGTTGACATGAGTTACAATATAAATCTAGGAACTAGTTTAAGGAATTCAGAAGTGGAGGAACTAACTTAATCAAATATCCAAAAAGAATAACTATCTTAAACTACAATTGGACTATAGGAACCGAACTAAGCTCATACAAAACTACAGGAACTTGAGAAATAAAATCAAAAGAATAAAAATCCCCAATTGTGTCTCCTATTCAGATGTGAATTACAGAGAGTGAAAGACCATGAGAAGGGAGACAATTTATGTAATATAATTTTTGTGATGTTACGTGTCATGGCAATATTTTTATGGAATTATAAGTATTAGGTCTAGAATTCTCGAAGTCGCTACGAGATTGTGATCTCTTATATAAGATCGTAAAGTATTCCTATACTATATGTAAAGTATTTGGACACTTATGAGAATTTAATTAACTAAGAAAAATAAATAAGAAAGTATAAGGATTAAACATTAATTAAATAATTGCAGAACAAGCCCCTAAAAATTTCTATAAATAGGGGTTAGGGGGAAGCAAATGAAAGGGGAGAAAAAAGAGGAAAACAAAGCAAACCCCCCCTTTTTTAGGGGAGGGGAGGGGTGTGGCCATGGAGGGCCGGCCTCCCTTTTTAAAAAGAAGGAGCTGGCCAGCCCCTCCCCTTTTATTTAAATGGAGGTTGGCCACCCTCCCTAATGGGCCACCCTCCCTAATGGGCTGGCCGTCCCCAATTTTTGGCACCTTTGTGCACTAGACTAAAATGTACATAATTTTTTGTGTAGAGGTTAGAATTGAGATCCGTAAAAGATGTTGATTTCTTATTCGATGAGCTTCAATATGGCATGATAAATTAGAGGTGATTTTGGGGTAGTTTCGACAAGAATGAAAGAAAAGTTTGCAATAGCTATATACGAAAGTAAGCAACGGTTCAACTACAATGCAAAACAATAGTATTATGTGCTCGAGTGTGATAATGTGATATTTATTAATCATGCCTTGTGATTGGAAAGATTGCAATATATGATGATTGTTTGACACTGTGTGAATATATCAATGCAATCTTTGATGAGAGATACTTGAGAACATTGGGCATAATGTATATGATTTGACAGAGATTATACTATTGAGCACATTGTGATACATGCTATATGCACCCATTATGCTTGATGTTAAACATGAGAATATGCATGTGGCATGAAAAAGATTGGCTTATGAGCCAACGATGATTGTGTGAACCTTGTATAGTGATACCGTACTTTATTTGATGTTTGGGTAGATATATCACTCGGGGAGTTCCCCGGGTGAGTATTTGTGGGCTCAGCAGTATAGTCGTCTGGGTAGATATACTACTCGGAGTACCAACAAGTGAGTGTCTAGGGCTCAGCAGCGATAGGTTACTTCTATTATTTCTAGATTGTATTTTGTACCAGGAGTGATTCCTCCACAATGGACTCGTGTGGATCCTAGTACGTATGCATTTGATTTGTCCTTATTGATATTGAGCTCGTATGGTGTACTATATGAGGGTTGGGGGCCCTGCATGCTTGGTGGTGTGACGTCGTCGTCATCATTTGATTGACAACATACACATAATGATCATGTATACCGTTACTTGCTGAGCATTAGCTCATATAGTTTTACATTGCAAGTAGTAAAAGGCAAGTGACGGGGTCGGTGGAATCTCCAAGATAACCGGACAATTGTGTACTAGGCTTTGACCGTGGTGCATGGGTTAACTATAGGGGAAACCTAAAAGGTTATGGCAATTTAAATTAATAATGTATTATTATTTTATAACAGTAAAGTAGATTTTATATAAGTAATCATGTTTGTCTTCTGCTCTTGATTTTAAGTACCATTAATATATATGAATTTTATAAGTTTAAACCTTATAAAAGAAACAAACTTTCTTGGATAAGGTTATCTTTAAGGGCGTTATAATTATATTTAAATTTATTACTAATATACATAGATTTCAAAATGTACTTTATGTATTCAAGTTTAATGTAAATAATTTGTGATCGATTCCTTGAGAAAATTTTCAAATTCAATTAATGATTTATTCAATAATATGATATGGAAGGATTTACAAAAATAGTTGGGGGTGTTACATTTAAGTGGTATCAGAGCATGGCTTATATGACCATGTAGACTGCCCATGTACACATGCTTGATGGTTATTTGGAGTCCGCCGGCCAAGTAAGTGATTTTTTTGGTTTATGTGAATTATATTACATCTATAAAGTTACCATGCATGTGATTGGGAAAGATATTTATCATATGATTTTATTTTGATGCTAACATGATATTAGATATGGTTGATTGTTGAGTATCATGTTATCATTGAGTAAATGTCGTATGTTGAATCGTTAGAGATAAGAATTGCATGTTTCTTTTGTTAAGAAAAAAAGGGGGAAAGAAAGGGGGAAACATTGGACAGGAATGTTAAGATTTTTTTTCCAATTAATTTGCACTAGACAAGAATCTTCTAGTGCCAATTTTGACGGGTTTATTGCTCAAGTCTTTGATTATCAAATTGGATATGATGAATTATCCCCAAAGAAATAAAAGAGAATGGAGATGTGGAGTTTAGATGTCAAGTTTTTGGATCCTTTGGGTACTTGAAGTGCCCCATTCAACCATGACATAGTCCGTGATTGAGGCTAATAGTTTATTATGAAGTTGAACAAAGATATGTATTTTTGAATAAAAGAATAGATATACGAAGAGATATCTTTTAGAAAAACTTAAATTTGAGAATAAACTTGTGGACATGGGAATAAATTATATATGATTCAGCAAGGATATAAAAGGCCAACATTAATTGCTCGTTTTGTTGGCCTATGTATGAATACTTTGGCCATCTTAAGTTGAATGTAAAGTAATCTTGTGGGCTCAAGTCTGAATTAGGTC
>CAVNYN010213692.1:0-28821 GCA_963692815.1 Nyctanthes arbor-tristis | reverse complement strand
CTAATTTATCAGGAATCTTATTCCTGATAAATTAGCGCAATACCTTTATTATCCCCACCTCAATTTTTCTCCATGATTTTGTGTTTTCCAAATGTCTTGCCATGAAAACTTTCTGGCCAAGGGCAAATCAGAATTTGGGTGACAAAACTCAAAACAGTTTATTCATTAGTTTTGTGGTAATTGCATTGCTGTTTTATTTTGTTGCCTCTGCGATAACAGATATAATACATGTGTTGCTGGATTTAAATGCATTATAACCTCTCTGCTTTTTTAATCTCTGTGGAATGCTTGTGATTCTGGTATGCAGCTCCTTAATCCCAGGATGGATATACATTCCTACCATGAACTTTTATCGGCGATACGTCTGCTTGTCTCAGAAAATCAGTGTGGTGGTAGATTTGTTTTTAACCGCCAGATACTGCAACCCTCCATGCCATATAATGCAGCAGAACCTCCAGCCTTGATACCTAGGTCAGAAAGTGGTCCTGGAGGTGATAATCCAAAGAGTCAGCTACAAACATTACTGACTCGAGCAGGACATGAAGCACCTGTTTACAAGACAAAGCAAATAAAGAACAACCAATTTCTATCAACTGTAGAATTCAACGGCATGCAGATAATGGGGCAGCCTTTCAATAACAAGAAGCAAGCAGAAAAAGATGCAGCAGCTGAAGCACTGCAGCTTATTTTGGGAAGGGAACAAGTCGGCCATGACTATGTTGACCACATATCGTTGTTGCTGAAAAAGAGCAAGAAAGACCACAAGTAAACTTGGAGGTAACTTAAAATCACATGCTTCTGCTGGAAGTTTTGTCGAAAGTCTCACGACTGTCCCTTGGTACAAGCTGCGTGCCAACATAGACTGTCGAAGTGGATGTGTTGCCATTGACTGGTTCCCCATTTGAAAGGTAACCAAAATCCACACAATGACAATGCAACGTCAAATTCACAAAACGCAAGTAGAGTTTGCAAGTTGTTGCAAGAATACACAATGGACCTCCCTTGTCTCTCTGCTTCTGAAGTTGAACCTATGTCATCCAGACGTGGTGGTTGAGTTGACAGGACAATTGTTGCTTGAACAAATGCACAGGGAAGTCTCGAACTGTAAAGATGGCATAGTTGGGGAAATCTGTGCATGGGGGCTAATTTTTCCCTCCATCTTTGTATAGTAAAACATGTGGTGTAATTTTGTCAATCTGAGCTATCAAATTGTTACCTCATGTTCATATAGTAATTTCTAGTTGAGTAGTGCTATATAGCACATGCTCAGCACCATTCTATGGGCGGTCTTGATTATTGAATAATAAGCTAAATCAATGGTGAACATGTTCCAAGTAATAGACATATGGGCTAATTTCAAAAATCGTCCCAACCTTTGATTGAAGAATCGGCTGGGTCTCCAATCTTATTTTTCGACATCTGAGATTCTTAACTTTTCATAAATTCGTACGATAAGTCTAGATAGATTTTATCAATATTGTCATTAACTTTTCAATAAAAGATTACTGTTAAACCTTTTTAACTTTTAAATATTAAAAATAAAATATTTTAAAAATATTAAAAATAATAAAAAAAAGTTAAAAAGGAAACACCCGCCCTACCCTGCCCTGGCCCACACCTTCACCCAAGGACGGTTATTGTGATGCTGCCATTTTCGGATGTCAAAAAGCGCTACTGGAAACAACATCATTTCTAGCAGCAAATGGGAGGAGGTTCCTCCCTCCCAAAAAAAAATTAGCTGCTGGCAGCAGCACTTATGGTGAGTGAAATCCCTCCATTTTTGGCAGCACAATGGCTCCGCTAGAAATGGCAGCATTCAGGTAATCGTTCTTCGCATGGGATGGGTGGTTTTTTTTTATTTTTTTAATTTTTAATATTTTTAAATCTTTTATTATTAAAATTAAAAAATTAAGGGGTGTAACTTTGGAAAGTTAACAACAATATTGAAGGAATCCGTCAAAAAGGACTTATCGTGCGAATTTATAAAAGGTTGGAGACTCAGAAGGTCGAAAAAAGGGTTGGGGACATAATTGATTTTAACTCAAAGGTTGAAGACGATTTATGAAATTAACCCTAGACATATCTAGTGCCGTTGCGGTTATTGTCTCAGATAAATGATGTGATATAATAAAAGTTGTTGATTTGAATGTGGATGTAGTGATATGCTAATATTATGCAAAAAATAGGCTAGGCGTAAATCGATAGGCTGAAAAAAAATGAAGATATAATGGGTTGTTACCATCACATATACTAATGTTACTAAAAATATTGTTAATATACTTTTCTAAAGGTTTCTTAGTCGGAAAGATATGAGGCCATGAAAGGACTAAGTAAAATAGAATTGAGTTGGTAAAATAGAATTGAGTGGGTGTTTCTTAGTTCCGTTCAAGTAACAGATAGTCGGAAAGATATGAGGCCATGAAAGGTCTAAGTAAAATAGAATTGAGTTGGTAAAATAGAATTGAGTGGGTGTTTCTTAGTTCCGTTCAAGTAACAGATTCTAGCCAAATGAAAGGATCTTTGAATGCATCCAGAGATCATTTGGATTCTATTAGTAAAGAGGATCGGAAAAATCACACATTGATCAATCAAAGAGAGATTTAACAATTAAATGTTTGGTGGTGGTACGACACAAGAAGTTGTTGGGAATTGAACAATATATGCACAATGGAAATTAAATAAACATTCAATTTCTATACCTTACCTAAGATCGACATTGTACTTCAAAAGAATTCATAATATAAAAATACCTCTTTTGATGAACATCGTAAATTGGAATTCCTAATTAGCCGTTGGAGCAATACTCGTCACTACAACTGTCCAATTGTCCAGCCTCTAACGGTAATCCACACAGCAAGAATGGATTTAGAACTCCACAACATTGAACAATTTCGAAGCAGATTTATAGGAGTATGTTTAGAGTTCTGTTAACTTCATGTGCTAGTAAGAAGTCGACAGAATATCTATGATTACATCGTGTAGAATTTGTTATACGAATTTTCCCCTTCGTATCACGTCTAAACCCTAAACACAAGACACCTAAAACCCTAATCGTATTTGGGCTTCCATGGGCCTACAACTAAGCGGTCATTAATTAATTCAGCTCGATTAAATACAATCCAACTAATTAGACCTTGGACATTAATTCCAACAATCTCTTGCTTGGACAAGGTCCATTCTAAATCACTAACTCTTACCTTTGTGTGAGACCCATTAGGCTCCTATTCACGATGGCAAACGTCGTGATATTATTATTTTAATCCAATTAGTATAAGACAAACTAAAATCTCTATTTTAATTTATCATCGATTCACCTAGATCGATCAGTTCACGTCGCAACTCAAGATTGATATCTAGCAATGTGTCAAGGTAACCCATGTAACGGGAAAGTCATGTGGTATGCAAGCCTTTATATGTAAGATTACCTAGAAATATAATACTTTCATCAATATTACCCGATTGGTTAAGAGATATGGAAAAGCGTCAAACTCATAACAACCAATTATGTTATTCACCTTGACTCTTGGTTGATCAAACCAAGTCATGATGAAGTAGTTTCAACTCATAACTTCACCCAGCCGAGGAATTTATATCAACCAAAGTAGACGAAAAGCATGTTATAATCTCCCATTATCTAGGAGTGATGAATCCTCATCTTGGATACTCACAACCTTCATGGAATTTTCATTATACACAAATGGCATCTTTCTGATAACTCGTGGCTAGAGTCTCATCAAATGTAAGACTAAGTATAACAATCATTACATAAGATTCTATGGTACCCTCAAGTCGAAGGACCAATTCCACAACTGTCTATTGGAGATTAACTACTAATGTTTGGATAATTTACCATGTGGTATCTCTAGGCGGGTCATCCAATACATGTTCAATTAATAATGCATCTATGTGTCTATTCAGATGTCCTCACATTTTAACTTGTGAGATCAGTTACTTTTTTCATAAGAAAAAAATACAAGACATGCTAGTCTATCTGAAATAATGATAGTCGTATCTCATTACTACATTGACTAGGGATATTTTAAGGTTAAGTATATAACTTATATCTCACAATCACAACTTCTTATTATTAATAAGTTACTATAATCTTATTTTACAGACTCTATTATTTTACAAAATAACTTTTATCTTAATAATAGATCTGCCACTTGAATATATCAATTAATAGGTGTTTATACACACCAATGTCCAACAAAGATTGCAACACCAGAATCCCATACAAACAGATCCAACATCTATCATATCTAATACATAGAGATCTATCATGACCATCATGTTATGTTAACAACCTTGTCATAAAATCTTTTGTATGTTTAGAGGGATTCGTTCAATCTCTCTGTCACTTTGTATCATCTCTTTGCAAGAGATATATTGCCTCAATTCATACTTAGATCGCTAATGAGATCAAATTTCCTCCTCTTGTGTGATGACTCCATTGTTATCACAATCTCTATTAGATCAACAATGTTATGAACAAATTCAAATTCAGTTATGAACTTTACGATCTAAACCACTTCATTTACTACTTTCAAAGTAGCTATGCATAAGCCTTAATATTTGAATAAGTAGTTGTATCTATATGGAACTTTTCCCAATTGATCACACTACTATTATAAGTAAATATTTATCGGATTGAGATTTTTCTTTAATCTTTTCAGACTGAGAATTAACATCAATAAATCCTCAAACTCTTAGTTTATATTTCTCCATAATTTAAAAACACGTCTTCAAGTGCTTTTCAAGCATTTAAGAACGTTCATGACCGTTAGAAGATGTTTCCCAACAGAAATCACCTGGAATCTGCTTTTGACCCTCAAAACATGTGAAACATTCGATTCAGTACACAACATTGCATACTAAATAGATTCTGTTGCAATAGCACAATGCAATTTTCTCAATATGTGTTTTGTAACACACTTTTTAAGAAAACGATCTCATCTCTATGGGACAGAGTCCTTACATAGACTCTTTCACATTAAATCTTCTCAAGATTTTATCTATGTACATGGATTTGGATAGGCCAAGCATACTTCCAAATCTATTTCTATAGATATACATCTCTAAGATGCATGCTATCTATCCCAAATCTCATATGGAGAAAAGTTTTGGATTTCGGTTTTTATATGGCGATATCATGTTTCAATAATATGTATTCCTATGCAATATTATGAACACAGTTTAACTCCCATTAACCTTTTGTATACATTATTCCTCTTCATATTTGATAGAATCAAACACTTTGATTATGCTATCAAAATGAAAATTTCAGCTCATATAAGGTTTGATTAATATTCCGTTTGACTTTATAAAACTTTCATATTGTATCATATACATCTTTACTGACATTTCCATAGAGGAATACAATTTTGACATCTATTTGTCAAATCTCAAAACATGCTACTTTAGCATCAAGAATTCAAATTTAACACAGACATGATTATAGATAATAAGGTTCTATCAAAGTCAAATTTTGTCTGTGATTTAAACATCTAGTACCAATCTTGTCTCTTTTTAACTTGAGCATTACCATCCATATTAACGTCTTGATTGTAAACCAATTTACAACATATACGTCTTGCCTATTCTGACAAGTCAATCAATGTCAACACTTTGGTTGTCATGGAGTTCACAATGAATTATATTGCATCAAAGCTTACCTTCTAGGTTCTAGGTCAACACTTTATTGAAAATCGCAAGATCATATCCTTAAATAGATGGATTCCACTACCCAGTCTATGCGGAGCTGATATGTTTTTAGGAACCACATTATCAGTTTACACATCATCAAATGAAGTATGTTCGCTAGTACATCTAGTCGATCAATTTCTTTTGTAGTTTCTTGAACCTCTTTAAGAAACACTTTTACTGTTTTCTTAGAATAAGCAATTTCTCTAAGAATATAACATAAATTGACATTCATTTCAAATATGGAATATAAATCGTGTCCAACAACTCCTATTGAATAATCCACAAAAAAATATTTTATACACTTTTGAAAGTGTTATTATCCAAAATAATTTTGAGTTTTGTCAATCAACTTAGATAGAATACGCTACATTGTATAACATGCAATCTCTATTGCATATCCCAGAACACCTTTGGAAGAACTGTTTGTCATATCAAATTGTAACCTATCTAATATGTACAACTTCCCTTCAAATACACTATTATAGAATGGTGTATTTATAGAAGTTCACTGCAAGAGAATCTTATTCTCTTTAGATAATCAATTACACCCTTAAATATTCTTTACTTTGATCATATCTAAGTGTTAGAATATCTTTTCGAATAGCTTTCCATTTCCCGCTTGAACTTTTGAACATTTCAAAACTTTCATACATAAATTTGATCAAGTTCATGAAACTATATCTAATATAGTCATCATTGAACTTGATAAAGTAAGAAAAGATATACCTGACATTAGTAGTCTTTTGTCCAAATACATTAATATGGATTAGGACTTATTTATCTTTAATGTCAAAACTGGATATAATCTCGATTATCCTTTATGCCACTTTTGTCTTCTATTCTGATAATAGACCTTTTACAATTTAGAATCTAGATATTAACAATCTTATTTCACTTGTATATTCGATAATTTAAGAATACAATTATTCTCAATTTCAATAGAACAACTATTCATGTCTACACATGAATTGGAAATAATGTTCTTCATAAGAACTCGATCATAATATTAATATTCTTATCCCAAAACAAAACAAAAGGTAAAGACAAAAAATAGGTTTTAAATTGAGCAACAATTACTTCATTTCCTACTATAAGTCCTATTTTCCAGCCAGCAATGATCTACTATATTTCAGACTCATTCATATTTCGAAAAATATAGGATCAATATCTAGTATTTAATACTTCAGATACAGAAGAGTAATTTTAGCATTTTCATCTTGATTTAAGATCTTCTCTAAGATTATTTTTCTTTTCAAGATAGTGATTACATATGTTTTACAGTTTTTATTCAAATGTTCTTTGTCTCTACAAAGATCATTAGTTTTGGATATATGTCTTTATATACTTTAACTGTATTATTGACCGTTTGAAGTCTTTCTCAAAGGTCCATCAATACTACCTTTAAATACCGTTAAAGGCCTTAATGGTCAATACTTGCCGTTACATCATATTGATGATAAGGTCAATAGTTTTAGCATAACGAACAGATTAGTGGGAAATATGAATATAATTCAGGCATCTCAATTTACAATAAATTTTGATAAGCTATCAAACAATGATTATAGAACTAAGTCAATACTTAGCTCATAGTCTCATCGTGCTTCTAGATAACATTTTGAGTTTATACTGCTCAATACATTACTTTCATCATTCAACTCTTTGAAATGAATAGTAATAGCATAAACAATCTTTGTACTGGCATGCAAAATTTACAAGTCATAATGGCAAGTATCACACATACTGATTATGTTCATCATCTCATGATGTTTGTAAATTTGTATTATTTTCGCAAAAACTTCCTTAGTAGAAACATTTGCACAATCTGTTTAAGACATATCCATTGTTTTTATTTGAGAATAATTCTCCTTATGATGTCAGTTCTATAATTTTAGTTTGAAAAATTTTATTGACATCTTATATGCCAATTAAATTTATAAATATACTCCTTATTCAAGTATGTAATGTCGAGATAGAACAAGATTAATTGATATAAGAAATTAATTTGATATGAACTTTTATCAAATTAATTATGCTCCCACCGAATTAATGATCCATCTGCATTAATTATTGAATTTCATTTGAATTTCTAGTGAGCTAGGATTCCATTTGTTTTATTAGAACCTTGAGTTACTCAAAAATCCTAATAAAGAATGTAGGTAGATACACTATCAATCACATCTCTATATGACATCTAAATCATCAAGTAGATAACTAATTATCATGTACAGCTCATGTACTTACTTGATACGGCTCTAAAATTTTATTTTCCTAAGTCACTCCAAGAAATAAAACTTTAGTTAAATTAAATCTACTGTTTAGAAATATCATATGTTTCATATTGATAAACATATTCACGAACGAGCAGCCTTGAGTTACTCAACAAGTTGACATTGGTAATAAACTCTGGTGTTTCACTATAATTGTGGAAGGTATGTATTAATACTTAATACGAATTTAATATTTTAATTAAGAGATCGGTCTCATCTCAATCACGTGTAGTAATGATATCTAATATGTAATTAACTATACATAATTAATAAATGCAGATCACTATGGATTTTATATACTCAATCTTCTTGAGCCATGAAAAAGACTAGATAATAATTTATTATGAGACACTGCATTCGACCATCAAATGTTAAATGCAAAAATCTCCATTTTCCCCTTCCAATTTGTATCATATACAAATTAGCTTGTTATATCTCAAACAAGAAAGGCGAAAAATAAATTAATCATGCAATCATAACTAGTATCATATACCAGTTTATTGCAATTAATCATATTATTCAAGTTCATAATAATCCACTAAATCTATTCAATTAATATCACATATTAATTAACATATCAATTTCTAGATTTGGCATTAACAATAATTGTCTAAACTAATTTAGACAAGATGGAACGGATCAATCGAAATTAAATAACTAATCTAATTAATTAAATAATTTCACATCAATAAAGTTAATCAATTAATCATATTAATTAACCAACTTTATTAGCAATTTGGGGGTTATCACAAAATAACTCATTATTTTGTTTTTGAAAACATTTAGGGTTGAAAACACAATTTGAATTAAGTTAAAATTCAACTTTATCCAAGTAAACAATTTTGGTAAAATTTCCATAAAGTTTAAATTTTGACTCAATTGAAAAATTTTCCAAAATTTTACAAAAAACTTGCTGTAATTCAAACCCTATAGGTCAATTTGTCAAGTTTGAAAATTTTGAGACTGATTCTCAAAATTTGAAAATTTCAGGGTCAATCTATGAATCTCCAAAATTAGAGGAATGTCCTTATAGTTTTAGAAATTCAAGGACCTTTCTGTACATGTCATAAACATGGGAGGCTTGATTTGCAATTTCTAAAATTGCACAACAGGCCTCGCTTTCCAAGTCAGATAGCGGCGGGCTAAGTTCTTAAAACCCTAGCTGTCGCTTCAAAAACTGGCGCCCCTCTGACTGGGACTGTCTTTCTCGGTCATCTTGCTGCCGTCTGTAGCAGTTTACAGCAGCATCGGCTACTGTAGCAGTTTGCAGCAGCCATCTGCGCTGTTGCCGCAACGCTGGTGCTGCGGCGATGCTGCCTCGACAGTACCGCTGCTACGCGCTCCCACTGGTTGCGTTTTTCGAGCATCATTTTTTTTTTCTTTTTCCATACCAAGAAAACTATAAATCAAATTTAGATTTCTTTTCTTGAAATCAAATTTCAAATTTAGTGGTCAATCTTCACAAATCAAATAGATACATACAACAATAATAATTATTGTGTAAATTCATCAAAGGCAACAAATTCTAACAAGATACAAGGTAGGCTCTGATACCACTGTTGGGAATTGAATAATATATGCATAGTGAAAATTAAATAAACATTCAATTCCTATACCTAAGATCGACTTTGTACTTCAAAAGAATTTGTGATAGAAAAATACCTCTTTTGATGAACGTCGTAAATTGGAATTCCTATTTAAACGTTGGAGCAATACTCGTCACCACAGCTGTTCAATTGTCCAGCCTTTAACAGTAATTCACACGGTAAGAATAGATTTGAAATTTCACAACATCTAACAATTTCAAAGAGGATTTATGGGAGTATATTTAGGGTTTTGTTAACTTCATGTGCTAGCAACAAATGGACAAAATATCCATGATCACATCATGTAGAATTTGTCATACGAATTTTCCCCATCGTCTCACGCCTAAACCCTAAACAGAAGACGCCATTTATAGTTGTAGGATGTAAAACCCTAATCGTATTTGGGCTTCCATGGGCCTATAACTAAGCGGTCCAATTAAATTCATTAATTAATTCAGCTCAATTAAACTCGGTCCAACTAATTAGACCTTGGACATCAATTCCAACAAAAGTCAAGTGCTTGAACTTGTTTTTTTATTTTTGATGAGAAGTAGCCCGACTCAAAAATCCAAAGTCGGGTTGCAATTTTATTAATGAAAAAAAGTACTACACATA
Organism: Nyctanthes arbor-tristis; assembly: GCA_963692815.1. Lineage (NCBI taxonomy): Eukaryota > Viridiplantae > Streptophyta > Magnoliopsida > Lamiales > Oleaceae > Nyctanthes > Nyctanthes arbor-tristis. The sequence continues at coordinate 18,647 of CAVNYN010213692.1, read as the reverse complement.
AAAAGAAGGGACGTAATGAGCCTTTCTTCTAAACTCAATACAATTTGAACTTATCATTAAATCAAAGTAAAGAATCACATACATGTAAGGAAGTACTACTTCCACTTACAAATGCGAAAGCACCTATGCAATCTATTAATCTATTCTCGGAGATGGTATTTGCAGCCTATCAAGTTTGAGAATACCATTCAACAAATTGTGTTGTCCTAAACCTTTTCCTAATTATATTTTTGTAATTAATCTTTTATTAATTAACATATTTGACTCGTAAATAATGATTTATGTCCAAACATTAGAGCATGACTTTAAAACTATGAAAAACTTTTACATTATTATTTACTTATATAAGGTTGTTGGCTGTAACCGTGTCTCTTTGAATATGCACAAAGAAATTTTTGGACAAAAACTATTGGCATAGGTAAAATTTACAAATAATTAACGGAAGGTAAAAGATAATAATTCAACTTAGAAAAAATGTCAACGATATATATAATAATTATAAATAATAAATAAATAACCGTTAATTTATAGGATTTGACTTGACGTAATTATAATGTGTGGTGCGTCAAACAAAAAATATAATGTGAATATAATTACCCCTTAGAAATAAAATTTGCTTTTCAATTTAAAATTTTAATATTAAAAAGTGATATATTGATCAGATTTCTATAGCACAAACGATAAATGGCTTTGTGCAATCTACTTATCTCTGACATTTTTTCTTTCTTTCTTTCTTTTATTTCTTTATTTTTATTATTTTTTTATTTTTTTTTGAAGGGTCATCTTCTCTGACTTTAATTAGTATGCTTACTATTAAATTTTGAATTCCACCACATTTTATATATCATTTTTTGAATCTATTTTGGTAAAGAATAATACAAGTTATAAAACACTGAAAAGACTCAATAAATTAATATATTATTCATTTGTTGATATATTTGATAATTTATTTACTGATAGATTAAAAGTAAAAAAGAAAAGGATAAAATGAAAGAAAGAAACTTCTAAAATAATAAATTTTGTTAGTTTTAATATTATTAAATTATCGAGAGGCCCCAGACCTAGAGGTCCAAGATTCATCTCTATCTAATGTAGATTCAGATCTAACGTAGATTCATTTATATTTATCGTAGATTTTTTTACGATGTACTTTAATAAAATTTATATCTATATACATTTGTATTGTTAAAATGCATGTTGATATTGTACATTAAAAAAAATTATCAAGCTTTTAATGTACAAATCTACCGTTTAATCGTAACAAAATAGGGTCATAAGGTAAGTCTTTACTCAGAACCACCAAACTAAACAACCATGAAATTACTTAAATCCTTTCCCTGAAATCCATCAAATATGAGTACCAAATTCATTAATAATGTATCAATTTGACACAAATTTTGCTACTTATACACAAAATTTCTTGAAGAAAACTTGATAGAACTGATATAATAGAGAATTAATGTGGCAGTTCTTCGACCATCAATTCTGTCAAACTTTATGTATAAAATTGTTCAAACGCGTAAAGAAATTTGAAGGGGTGGACCACAAATTAACTAAATTGGAAAAGAAAAAAATTTTAAAAAAAATGAAATATTCTCGAAATACTATAATTGATCTGGCTGTCGGAATCATACAATTGATTAGGTAAATAATGTTGAGTGAAATGGAATCTGATTTGAGACAGCTTGGGAAGTCTCTGCTCTTTCCTGTCCTCAAATTTTCACTTAAAAAATTTCTGATTAATTAATATATGTTTTGCCTTCCTTTCAAAAAAATTATATGTTTTGCCTAGCGTTAGTGGTCACCATTTTTCAGTCAAAAGATTATACTCTTTCTTTAAATAAGTTCACGATAGCGGCAGATCTAGACAATTTTTTCGACATAAGGTATAATGAAAAACATTTGTTCAACTCGATGTGTATAAAAAAAATTTTCGGGGCCCCTTAGATCTGCCGATGGTTTAACGAGTTACTCTAGAACTGATTACAATTATTCATTTGTGACTATAACCTAACATAGTAAATCAATACCATTCCCTTGGTCCTTAAGCTAGTGGCAACAAACCGGTCCATAGTAAGAGTGAAACTTCTGTGTAACATATACATTCGACCAATAATGCACCCTGCATCTCTCCATGTAAGATGTGTTGCGAGAACGACCCTATCTAAACAACTTTGATACTACTGTTGAGAAATAATTACTTTTTTGTTTCCCTTTCAAATCATGTAGCGAAAATGAAAAAAACCCACACAGAGACAGAAAACACAAAATTTTAAGCGGAAGAGATTTTTCATTGAATATTACAACACAATATTTTTCTCGCCAGAACTGCAAGACAAGTCCTCCATCTTCAAAACTTTTGAAATGAATGTGTATTAGTAAGATGTACCACCCGTCGAGCAGCTTTACCTAACTGGTTGTTGTTCCTTTGAATTGACATATTCCAATCTATTATGATATGTATGTACGTAACGTAAGTTATTGTTGACACAGAATTTTAAACACCCATAATGGTTTGGTCCAACAGTTTGGTGACAAATATTTTGTCATTAAGCTGTGTGTTTGCTGGGAGTGTTGGCAACCATTAGAGTCATAGTCACCACTTGCAATTGCTTAAAGTTGGTGTCACATTTTTCAATTGAATTGACACCAAAGTTAGGGGACCCTACTTTTGGGGAAAAATGGTTTTTTTTCAATAATTTCACTTTTTTATTTTATTTTTTTAACTTTTTGTTGATTTTTGGCTATTCGGTTTTTTTATTTTTTTATTTTATTGTTATTTGAAGCAGTAGTAAGATATATTGATATAAAATTTAAAAAAATAACTATAAGAAGATATTGGTCACATCTAATGAAAAACATATGGGGTTAGAAAAGAAATGTAAGGTACAAACAACACAGCAGTGATTAGGTGTTGGTCTGTCCTTTGGATATATGGGATGATAATTGTTAATGCCCACATTCTGTTTGTTAGGCATTTATGATTTGGCACATGATAGATACTGGTTTGAAAGCTTAAACCCTACCTGATTTCAACATGTTTATTAGTGAGTTCAACTCAGAGGTACTTCTCTTTATCAATTTCGTTTTCTAATTTGAAATCGTGTGACGTACTTTTCTCCCTTCCCATCGTGGATAATACTATATATGTAAATACTCTATTTTTGAGATACTTGGTAAAATTTACTAGATGTCATCATATTACAACGGTAAGTATCTCATAGCACTATTGTTTAATCATTTTATCATCTGATTTTCATCTAATTCAACGTAATGAACATAATATACATTTTAATTAGTTAGGATATCATATCAAGAAAGTCGACCTTTATTGTTTTGTGTAATCCTTGTTATATGTTTGTGTTAATTGAACCAAGCACCTTTTTCTGTTGAGAGGAGGCCATTTCACATGTGTCCTACTTATTTTCATTGTCAAACTTTAGACTTTAGAGATTGCTTATTTTAGCTCCACATATTAAAAAGAAAGAATTTAAGAGGGCAAAAAATAAACAAGCATAGAAATCCAATCATAAAGTGAGTTATCATACAATCACCCAATTTCAGACCAAACAAGATGACACCATTAGTTTTGACGATAGCTCAAACAAAATAATTCACAGACTTTGAGTCGGCAAGCAACACAGCATTTATCTAATAATTGTATATACTTTTTTTCCCCAACGAGTACAATAGATTTGCGTATAGAGGGTGACGTAAGGTAAATAATACAGAGTAACATCTAAGAAAGCATGTGATGCAAAGTAAATAATACATACCAACCATACGGTCAGAATAACTCACTCACACAACTCGTGGTTTGATGGGACTCAAACTTGAGACCTTAAAATCACTGGGCCTTAACCTAACTAAACAAGCTAAACCTCATTAGTAGAATTATTATATACTTTTTACTTTTAGAAGCCAGAAATTGAAGTCAAATAAACATACAAAAAAAAAACAGTTTGACTCCTATCACGAGTTACTTTCATCTATAATACACATATATTGAATTTTAAGTTAACACACTCATAAATTACTTTCTGTTTCTATTGGAGGATACACGCCAAACCTAATAAGTTCCATGTCGATTTTGGATAACACATGACTTTGATTAAATATTTTTCTTTTGTTGATAATCACAAAAATATATTTATTTTAACCAATTATCTATTAATTTGCCTTAATAATAATTAGACTAATCACCACTTAATTCTACCTCCGTCCCAAAAAGATAATTCAGATTTCCTTTTTCGTCCGTATCAAAATATGATCGAAACTCCTTTTTAAATAGTAGTTGAAATATTATTCTCTTATATGTCTCTATTTAATGTGCACAGTTATAAAAAAATAGAATTATTAAAGTGAAATAATTAATAAACAAAAAAATATAATAGGGAAATAATATTAAAATTTACTTTTTCCCATACTATTAAATAAAATTTTCTTAATTTATATGTAAAAAAATATGATCATCTTTTTGAGACGGAAGTAGTAATTCATTACAATATTGTTAGTATTTAATTTGTAGTGCAACAATTCACTTTCTTCAACAAACAAGTACTCCATTAAATGTTTTCATTTATTTTTTATTTTTATTTTTTAAACAAATGGTCCTAGATCGGTGTTCCATATTTATTTTGTCCTTTTGTTTCTCCATGCATTTAATTAAGTCCAATGTTTCAGAACTGTCCATATAAATGCTTTATGTAAAAGGACTCTGACAGTTCAAATTATTTAACTATTATCTTTAACGAAAAAAAATTAAATTTAATTTGGTTAAGATATTTATACATTTAATATAACTAATCCTCTCCACATGGGCAGGGTCAAATTCAAGATTTGGACCACAAGGTTGAAAACTCATGTGATCCAGTTTGGAGTTTTAATAATATTTAGTTTTCTTGTCGTTTCTTAATTACGGGGTTAGGGGATAACCCTATTTTTGTGTGGCCAACTCTTTGACATGTGTGGCTAATCTATTGATTTATTGTACATGTGCTTGTAAGTAATTGTCTTGTCAATCTGTTAATAAATTGTACTTATAAGTCAATCCGACAAACAGATCCATCATTTTTCTCTTAAGACATATGACTTACAGGCAACCATGTGAGCTTCTTCTCTCGGGACTAGGTTTGCTCACCCTTGGAAACAATGATATGCTTGTTTGGCTTGCATATGTTAAGCACGTTGCCAATGTTCATCTTGGAAGCGTTCATTTTGCGGCAGAATCAAACTCTTTTATATAGTTGTTTTCTTGTTTGTGGGTGATCCATTCTCAATGAGATAAAAAGAGTAGCAAAATTTATTTTGAGTTTGAAATGATCCTTAAACGCGAATTCAAAATTACCTTTCATTTCAATACATAATAATAACATTATCCACGAAGCACAATATATTTTCCTAAAACCTCATTTCCAAAATTGTAGCTTCTTGTGGCCCCTTTTGTCGTTTCCATGGGCCTCTTTTATATTCTCATTGACTCCAAACCAATAATAAGAGAGTAAATCTAAATTAAAAAAAAAAAAATCAACGAGCTTAAAAATTTTGCGATTGCAAAAAGCTATAACTCTGAAAATATATATTTTTCTAACTTTACTCCAATGATATAATAATAATTAATTAGATTTGCAAATTGAAAACTCCAACAAACAAATAAATAACACTTACCCGCAAAACTTAAGCTCTAAAATATGGGTCTAATTTGCTTACCAACTAATTTAACAAATAAATTTGATAAAAAATTGTATTCTTTAGATTAATGAATCTAACCGTCGATATCTATTTTCATAAAACCAATTAAATTATTTTCCCTTTCTCATACAGAGACTCAAAACTTCCTTTTTGATTATTTCAATCCTCTATCTCCACGTAATCCTTAGCAATCTCACAGCCTCCAATCAAAATCCAATTTCCCAACTTTTTTGTATTATTATTTTCTCTACCAAAGCCCCCAACTAAATTTCTTCCAGTTAGTTAGTTAATTAATTAATTAATTAACTGCCCACAAAATTAATTTCTCTGGACAAGAAACATGCTTTGTTCCAAAAAAAATGGTGCTAAAAGAAAATTTTTCAAATGACATACTACATAAACTCCATGATAAACCCCTCCACTCCCAATATTTTTATTTTTGATGTAATAAGCATGTTCAAGATATCATGTTTGTTAAATTGCATATATTTGTATAAGATGATGAAAAAGCAATGCCCGCAATTATATAATTTGCGTGATATGTATGTTATTTTTGCCTTATATTCTCTGGTACTTCAATGAACATGTTGTCATTTTTTGCTATGAATACAAACCAGGTACGCAATTGTTATTTGAATGCCAACTTATTATTAATGTCATGGAGTTTTTGCATAATCATATGAAATTCTTCTTTTAGTTTCAACAACAAAATATCCGCAATAGATAAACTAATAGAATTTTAGTTGCGAGATAAAGAATTAATCTATTTGGACAATAGATGAACAAAAGTTATGACAAAAGGAGTTTAAATTACTTTATTATTCATGAAATTACTTTCAATGCCCCTTGAATTGTGCAGAGTTAATAAGAAAATTTGAATCCCCATTTATCACAAATTTTCTTCACTAGCGTGATTCTAAATTGCAATACAACAGATAAACATGGAAATTGATTTTGATTTTGGAGATTCATCAAAGATTGTAGGAGTATGTTAGAATAGTTAAGGAATATTGGAGTGTTAGCAAGGACGGGGAAATGGAAACTAAATAGGTCTTATTATAAAAATAATAAATATAAGTTAGCCAAAACTAATAATAAGTAAATATAAACCTTGAGATTCATTTGATCGAAGGAAATATAATTCTTTGTAAATTTATATGTTAAAAAATTAACTGAAAAGTAAAATAGCAATTGACAGTCTGGTTATGGCTAATGGGTTGACAAAGAAAATTGTCTCATGCTGTGTGGAATCTCTCCGAATTGGCTGCCTAATAATAATAATATAAAGAGATGCATCTATGGCTTGATGAAAATTGAAGATTCTTGCTATATTGTCCCTCATACATAAAGGTCAAAATCTTTTATTTGAATTTGGTTTAGAGAATTTTGATGTGTAGCTAGAAGTTTATGGAAGGGGTAGTCGAAATTTGACAACCCCTAATAGGGGCCGAATTAGAAATTTCCAAAGTAGTGGACTAATATATATATATATATATATATATATATATATTTGGTTACTCGACAACTTTAACCATGCGAGAAAACAACCATGAGACGAAAGAGAGAATACACGTCCGGGAAAGATGATGTTTCAGTGTTTTTTTCTTTTTTTTTTTTTGTGCTGTAATTTTAGTTTGATTTGGTTTTTATTTGTTTTAGGTCACTATAGTACTGGATATTGTGTGCTATAGGCTAAGAAATTAATGGGCTTAAGAAAAAATATCAGATGAATCAAAATTCTTCAATTTTTTTTAAAAGCCTAGTGGGCTCCAGCCCAACAGTGCTCTGAGTTGGATCCACCCCTGACCCTAACTGAAATACTAAAAATATTTTTTAAAAGAAAATCTTTCTAAGTGTCAAGCAAAGGATATTTTTTCTTCTTGTTGGAAACAGGGGATCACCACCCTACCCCCCTACGCCATGTATGTATGTAGACACTTGATGTCTCTGTAACGGAGCCATCAGGTATATATGTCATTCCCTCTCCACTAATTTATATGTGATGGCTCGTGGACTCGTATGTAAGGTTGTGCTTGTGTGAATAAAACTAGCAGTGGGAAAGACATCACATATACACAAAAAAAAATTCAAGTACTTCAAGAGTACTGGCTAATCAAGAACCCACACAAGGATTTTGGAGCCGAAATTAAATAGTAAATTAGGACCCTTTGAATACACGTGTGAATTCTTGATTCACCTGTTTGAGTACTAGAATCTTTTCCACACACAAAATGTTTTTAGGGTTAGCGGATACTCTGAGCTACAACTCAATAACTCTTATTTCAGTTGGAGGTTTCGAGTTTAAAGTGGGTATTCAAATTGTTGGAATTTGAATTTTGTCCTTAGGTAGTTTGTGACAACAATTCTCCTTAGCTTTGTTATGGTCGTGGATTGTTGAAGTCACACAAAGGGATCTACGATTTATTATTTTGACAATGAATCTTGGACCTTTCACGTTTGTTGTTAGATTTTCATTTATTTTGTTTAAAAGACACATGTGACTCTAATAATAGATATAGACTTGATCTCAAGAGGCAAAAACTGGATAGAAAAGAGAGTCCACGAAAAAGGTCATGACGAAAAGCAAAATATCTCGTCTAGAGAAACCCCAAAAATAAAAAATTATAATAATAAAATAAAAGGAAAAACGATGCCCTATTCGTCAAGGATATCAATTTTTTCTTTAGAAGTTGAAATTAGAGATAAAACTATTTTTTCTACTGTGAAATTTGAGAAAAATAGTTCACTAATTAGAAATTTGTGAAATTTGAGAAAAATAATTAGAAATCGCTATCTTAAAAAGTACGTGTGCTCTTCCGATCTAGAAGTTTTAGGAACTATAATGCAAATGGATTTAGTGGACTCGAACAAAGATTTCTAAAGCTTAAAAGAAAGTAGTGAAATGAACTTCAAATGATTTTTGATGTTTGGAATGTGTTAACTGATTCTTAATCTCGAAATCTATCACTTATTTATAGATATACAATCATTTCATACGAATTGGTGCTAGTTTAAACTCAATTTTTCGCATGTACGGCCGCCAGTCCAAATTTCAATATCCTATTTTTCTTTCCGAAATTGCACAACTGTGCGGTTGCACGGTTATGACACATGTAGCCACACAGTTCAACCTTAATTTTTCTCTTTTCTTCTTCTTCTTTCTATTCTTTTTTTTTTTTATTTCCATCTTTTCATTTCTACTTTCCATTCCTCCATCTCAAACACCAATTTTTCTAAGAAAATGGTGTTAGTTCCTCCAAGGAACCAGCATAGTTGCGCATAATTGAGCCAGGGATGAGGCAAAGAATCTCGACACGACTCAGGAATGGGTCAGGGAAAGGTATGATAGTTTCAACCCGTACCTAGCTTGTTTAATTGTTTCATGTAAAAAAAAATGGAAATATTTAAAAAAAAAAAACCAATGATTTCAGAAGTGAAAAACAATGTATAAATCCTATCAAAAAAACTTATTTTCAATTTCAATTGTGACTTACAATTCTTTAAACAAAAAATATAAATGGGCCAAACGATTAATATGAATTACTTGTACCAGCTTGCTCCCGACCCACCCCCAAAGTGGACAAGTAGGGTAACAAGCATTGCATATCTGATCTCGACTCAGTGCATTGTCATCCCCATTGTCAGCCCTAAAGTCAATATATGATTATCACTACTATCCTTTTTTTTCCTTTTATCCTTTTTTTTTTCTAAAGTGGAGGTTATTAGTGTAAATTTATTGTAGTTTTTGATTTTTTTTAAGGGAATGTAGTTTTCTATTTTAAATGATAAGTTATTTGCAATAAATACATAATGTTGTGTTATTCTCACAGTGGTAATAATATAGTACTTAAAAGTAAAATGGTAAATACACAGTGGTAATAATATAGTACTCAAAAGTAAAATGGTAAATACATATTTTCAATAAAAATGTAGATTATAAGTTGGGACGGAAAAAGAAAAACATATAAGATTATTTTTGTGTCAGTAGGATAGAAGTATTAATAATATAAAATATTAATGAATTATTCTAGGTTTGAAAAAGAGAAGAAAATTTCATAATGATCAATATTATCATTGCAAGACCAATTAGTGGAAGTAATCATTGAATCATAATGCATTTTATTCAAAGAAATACTATAATGATTTTTGAAACCATAATGAGATTCTTTCTTGCTTGCTTACACCCAAGATTCAATAATTTCAATTACAACTCTTTTTTAAAAATTTAAGATAGAAATGTGATTCTCCCATGCCTACACTATCTTGGTGGGACATGCATCTCATTCTTTAAGTTATTATTCTTGATACAAAATCCAAGTCTTTCCGTCATTCTATTATCATATCATTGACCAAAAAAAGTTTTCTTCATAATGCATTTTTATTGAATGGGTTTTGTAGGAACTTAATACTCCCACAAAAATAGTCTAATAAGTAATTTTACTTAGATTAAGGATTAATATGTAATGTGGTTAGAACATTTAATTTTACTTGATTTTTCTATTTATTTCTTTGTATCATTAATTGGTTAAAATATTTTCAATAAATAGGTAGTTGAATAACAATAATTAATTAGGAGTGCATATAGAAATAAAACATTAAATACATGTTCGATATAATAAGTAAACTATCTTTTTAAGACGGATGAAAATGAAACAATAGATTATCTTTTTAAGACAAAGAGAGTATTAATTAATGCATTATTTCTTTAACTAGTCCTCATTAAGTATGTATGAAATTTGTATTGCAAGGTAAGAAAGAAGGGAAGAGGCGATGCGGTAGAATTTTTATGAGGTAGAATTTTACTGTTCGGCTATAGAAACAAATCGGGCTCTGAGTTTGAAGTCTGACTATCAATTATTGGGGGTCACGTGTATTATAAAATACACATGACCCCCTATGATTGACAGTCGGTCTCTAAACTCAGAGCTCGAACTATTTTTATAGAAAATTTATGCAATCTTATAGGGAAAATTAGTAGGATTTCCAATTTTTATAGTATTATGAAACAAATGTCATAGGGATTTTGTCAACTTTTACCGATAATTTCACCTTTTTTGCACGTTCAGCATGTCGAAACTTGATGATATGGTTGATTTATTTTTGCGACTCATCTAGTGATGGGAATTCGGTAGGGCGGGTTCGTTATGCCATACTCCTCCCCGACTGGTAGGGTATTTTGCCCCGCTATACCCTGCCAAATACTGACAAAAGCCAGGTGATATTTCTTCCGACTCATTTTTTTATTTTTTAAAAAAGAAAAATTAATAGATAAATTAATAAGTATCGAGTATCATAATATCTGTACATATTCATTGCTCTCTGTAATAAAATTTTAGAGCAATGCTAAACTTTCATATTAGTTTACTAATTAATTCACTGGTTGTGTGTTAACAAGAAGGGTAATGCTGTCAATTAAATTATTAAATAATTTGAGTTTTAAATATTTTAAGGTTAAAATTGTAAATCAGTGAACTAATTGGTAAATCAATAGGAAAGTGTAGCATTACTCAAAATTTTATACTTGTAGGCCATAGCCGCCTTGCATATTCGATCAACTAGGTGATACCGCTTTGTTTGTATGGTGCGCATAAAAATTTTACTATTGATCAAGAATGTGTGTGTGTCTCTCTCTCTCTCTATATATATATAAGCATTAAATATGAGTGTAACATATGTTTACAGATAGAGAATAAAATTATAAATTTATTCATATATTCTCTCTTTCTTTTATTGTATAACATAAGGTGAAATTATAATTTCATACATTTTCTGCAAACACCTATACATTTATCTGTACAAGAAGATTAATTTGCATTAAAATAATTCCTTTTTTATGTTTCTATTATAGCAACAATGTACATTTTCCTTCTTACTATATACATTAGCACAAATTTTCAAGCACCATTTGATTAGTACCGATATGATGCGAGTCAAAGGAAGTGGCTCGCCACCAATCGCTGATATGATATCAGGGGTGTGGTGATGTGTAGGGGTGCATAAACTTACTACCAAACCAATCAACAGTCACACAAAAAAACCGATCAAACCAATCGGTTTGGGTCGGTTTTTGAAAGAAAAAAAATTGATTGAAATTCTTGAAAACGATCAGTTTAACCTAAAAACTAACACTTTGGTCGATTAACTGCCTAACCGAATGCAATTGGTCATTTCGGTTCACCAGTTTTCGAAACCGACCAATGGTAAGTTTAGGCACATTGCGCCTATCTCTAAGGTAAAGCGACCATAGCTAATTTACCTGTAAACTTTAGTAGTGTTTATTGTCATTTTTAGTAACATCGGTTGTCGTAATTATTTGCTGTGTATTCTCATAGCTGACTGGAAATTCTAATCCTAAATTGTCTTTCACGGGCACCAATCATGTTGAAGGAATTTCAAATGTTATATTTCATTGATTTTTAAACTCTTTCATTAATAATTAATTTGATCTAGCTGTTGTACCTATGGATTTTCTCTTGTGGGCGCCTTACGGTGACATTTACGCAGTTGTTAGCATTTTTCCTTATTATTTTTGATATCATAATTTCTTATTTCTCATGAGTCTTTGAACTATAGTATCGAGAGAAGCCAACGGTTTCAGAACTGTTAGATATTTATATATCAATATGGTGTTGAAGTATCCTATTCCACATTGGAATGGAAAAGAAGTTGTGACTACTTTATTAGTGTAGTTTATAAAGACTTAATAAAAAGAAACTAAAGATAGATTATATTAGAATCTATTATTATATATATTACCTTGGGCCTTAGGCCCTTTGGGTTTTGTTGACCAAGAATGTATTTCTTTTTATTTTATTTTTATATATCTCGAATTTTTGGAAATTTCATTTTTCAGTTAATTCGGTTGATATTAAGAGTTGTCAACAAAACTCTATCCTGTCTGAAGGGTTGCGTCTGATAAACAAAACTCTATCTGACATTCTGAAGTCTATAAAAGGGAACAAATTCGACAGATTTATTCATCCCGTTTTTGAATAATTTCTTCCATATTCTGTCCATTCACCTTGAGAGAAAATAAAACACTTAATATTCTCCAGGACCTGATTTCGAAGTGCTCGATTTTTAGGTAACAGATTATTGAATCCTTGTAGCAAAACGTTTGTTGAACTACAAGCACAAGGAGTAGGGGCGAAATTTTGCTATAGGACATAGTTTATCTAGCCTCAATCTATATTCAAGTCAGTAATTCTGTTTTGTTTATTTTTTATTCGTATCTTTAATTATTTCTGTTGTACGTAGTCTTTGCATTCACTTTTGTTTCTAACAAGAACAATATAATATTTTCTAAGTTTTGAACCATTGATTCTTTTTGTAGTTAATATATTGTGGTTGTATAATTTTAATCCATTTGTTCATACTATTAGGATACAGGAGGAATTGGATGCTTGACTTGTACAAAGAAGAGTTGCATTTTAGAAAGAGTTTTCTGATTTTTCTCTATATTGGATTCTCTGGCTAATGAATTGTCACAAAAACTTTCTTTTCTTTTCTTTTCTTTTTTCCTTTTCAAAAGCAGTTATCACGAAAACTTCGCTAATGTAGTCGATTAAGTTAACTTTTCATTCATGAATTTCATAATATGATGAATGAGTGGGGATAAAAGAGTGCTTTCGAAGCTGCCCTCTTCAAACCAAAGAAGCCCAAGATCATCGATATCAAGATTGGTCTAAGTTAAGATAACACCTAAAGATTGTCTGTCAGTTTCTGGTTTTCCTTGAGTTGTTTCTTATATAAATGTAAGTTTTGATAAGTGAACAATCAATGTACAAACAAGTAGCAATTATATACCATTATGATAAATAATAGGTAATGTGTTCCAAATTTAATAAAATTGAGTGGAGTTTAATCATTGTTCTGAACTATTTGAATTTTCAACTTTATATTGGATGTCACTATCGTCTATTTTTAAATGGTTCAACGTAATAAAACCTACAATGAATGATCCAAGTACCTCCGGGGATGTGACTTATAAAGAAGTTACTAATCCGAGGCATTGATAGAAGATAATAGGAGGGATAGTTAAAACTTGATTACTAAACACAAAATTTTTCTTTTTAAATTTTTCATACAAAGGATTTTTCAGCAATTTTGATTCAAATTAGATCGAACAGAACCAAACGACGCTCACCGCTCACTAATGTGGTGATAACATGCTACACTAATTATTACTACAAATTTATTACTACAGTGAGACCTAAGAGCCTGGAAAGTGCCTACCTTATAACACTACTAATTGCTAACTACCTCTTTCACCGACCAATTAAAAATAAGTAATTGATGCCAGTATGAGTTGTTGGACTCAACAGGCCGTGTCCACATCGGGGAATCACGTCATAAAAGTGTTATCTGGTGGCGCTAGAACAGGGCTGCCAGAAAGGCAGAAATTTGTGGATGCTAGTTGTGTTTAGATTGCTTCTTGTTACTTGTTCTGTATTGTTTGGTTCTTTGTGAGGTAAGGCTGACGTCCCCCTCACTTGTAATTCTATTCTATGCAATAAAAAGATAGGGTAGCCCTAACCTCCCAAGGGTGTCTAGACAGAGAAATAAAAATCAGGTTGCCAAAAAAAAAAAAAAAAAAGAAAAGAAAAAACCACTGAAACTCAGAACAAATAAGTGGCTGTAGAATTTGAAAAATTTTTACCTAAGAAATAAGAACATGGAGCACTATTTATTTTTGAAAATTCAAAAAATAAATAAAATAAAGGAGGAGAAGGGCAAAACAGTCATATGAGCCCAACCAGCATATACCTGGCGTCAGGGGACATTAATGGATACCGCCGGGACATTAATGGATACCGCCTCCCAGTAATAATTAAAGAATATTTATCCCCCCGCTAGGGAAAAAAAGCGACTTTTTCCTGGAAAATAATTGCTTAGATTACAAAAAAAAAAAAAAAAAGAAAAGAAAAGCCGTAATCAATCCAAATTCTTAAATAATCTTAAAACCCCCAAATCTTCAGCCTCGCTACCTTTGACCACCGTACCATTTTTTACACATCACCGCCTTTTTGCCGCTGCTACTGTGCGGCCACAGAGAGATAGGGAAAGACCCAAAAAAGCAGAGACCTTTCTCTTTTTTCCCTCGCCTTTTTGCTCTATGCCTCTAATTCACATTCATGTGTGTATAAAAGCAAAGGAGGTACTCTCTTTATAACTATAGAAAGACACCTGTATCGTATATTGGTGTATGTACAGAGAGAAAAGGAGGGAGGAAGAGGTGGAGTGAGAGTTATCTTTAGTTTCAGGCTTTCAGCTATTAATCTTCCTTTTTCTTTCATCGTCTTCATCATCACCTTCTTCTTTCAAATCTCGATAACTGATAATACTTCCTTTCTCTTTCTATATGTATATCTGTGTCTGATCTGGCGGTTCAGATTGTTTCATCATCTAATCTTGTGGCTGGGGATCGCTTGTCAGCCTTTTCTCTACGTAAGTTAAATTACAGACACTTCGCCTTTTGAAACCCTCTTCTCTTTCTCTCTCCAAATCATTTTTCTATTATATTATATATGTATATAACTTTGTGTAAATACCCACATAAGAAAATACGTGTATAATAATGTATGGACATTTGTTTTCAAATTAGATACTTGTGTAGAATTATGATTTGGGTTTTTCCTTTTATTTTTTGGATTCTTTTCTGGGAATATGCGATTTTTCGCATGCATTAAACGTTATCTGGCGTGTTTTGAGTTCTGGGTCTGCGTAATTTTTTCAAATTGATACACTTTTCAATTGGAAAATGACTTGAATTCTTGTTTCTACTGAAATTCTATCGGATTTTTTGTTTGCATGCGAAGGAGATGAATTTTTGAAATGTTCTGGGTTTTTAGTTATTTAAGTTGCTGATAGTGACTTCAATTTTATTATTGCTGTTAATTTTGTTTCTCTTTTAAATTTTATTGTTTGGTATTTTTAACTTATTTTTTGTAAGCTTGGGCTACTGTTTCTGCAGTGTTTTCACTGTTGGGCATTTATGAGAGGCTAATTAGGGTTTAGAAGCTTTTAGTCTTGGTAATACTGTGTCTCACCTATTCTATGTTACTTTCTTAAAAATTAAAATTTTTCTGATGAAGTCTGGAAATATTTGTTCCCTTTTTAGACAGGCTGACATGTTGGTAACTTTGGTTTGCTGCTAGTTGCCAGTTATTTTTTAGTGTTCTACATCTTGTGGTCTTGAAATTGACGAAATTATAAAGGGACTATGCGACTCTGTGGGTACTACAGGGATCAGCCTTCTTTTTTGATTTTTGAACTTTTTGTTTTGGGCCTTAACTCTAAGGTACTGTTAATTACACAGTAAATGACGGAAAGCTTCAGAAACGAGTAGATTTCCATGAATTTACTGAAGATTACCAAGCAATAGTTAGGAATTTGACTTCAAGTTTCCTCCTTGGCTATTTGATGTACTGATGGTCGACTGACTTGAGTATCTGAGAAGATGCTGGGTTGTGGTTCCTTGCGCATAACTAGATTCTATACTTCTCCTGAGACCATAGGTTTAGATTCAATTTGTTCTTATTTGAACTTGAAGGTCATTGTGGCAAATATGGTTGGGGCCTGAAATAATATAGTTGGGGCCTGTAATGGCAAGGCAACAATGGTTCTTGTTATGCAATTTGCCACATCACCTTTTAATTTGGATGGTTTCTGCAGATAATGCCTGACTTCTTTACATGAAGAGAGAGGTTGTTATTGTGTATAAAGATGTTATTTTTGTTGGTTTTCATGGTTAATCTCTTTACTATATTTCTGTCCAGGGAGTAAAATATATGAACTTTGCCCACCTTTTTATGGTGTAGGCTAATAATAATGTCATTTGTATTGATTTCGTACTCCAATTTTTTCCATCTGAAAAGCATATATTTTGTTAAGATGCGCTTCGTTTATGATAACCATAAGACAGGCGTTAGAAGTCTCATTTATTCCATATCTTGATCTGCAGTGGAGACGCTGAATTGCTTTAACTTCAGGCCATGGAAGTTAATACTCAAAGGAGAGCTAGAAAGAAGGATCTTGTCACTCACCAAAATGGCGATGTAAATGCAATAGATATTGAGGATGAGCTTGATCCCTGGACCGCCTGGGCTTATAGGCCTCATACGATTACATTATTGCTTATTGGTGCATGTTTTCTAATGTGAGTTCTTTACCCTCTTAAGTATTTTGTTTGTGCATTGTAGTTTAACTAATTTTACCCTTCGTCGAAGGATTGGTTCAATTTCCGTCCTATTTATAGTTAGGAGCTTGCAGTATAAGTTGTATTCTATTTAGTTGATTACTTGTGACATTCATAATAAACAGTGCCTTTTCCTTTCTTTTCTTTTTTTTTTTTTTTTTTAAAATTTGGAAAACAAAAAGCGACTCTAGGCATTGCTAATCTGGCACTATTGTGTAGCCTCGTGTACTGATATTTTATATTCATATGTTATTCCTAGATGGGCAAGTGGAGCACTTGATCCCGAACGGAATTTGAGGAGTGATCTGGTTACCTCTGTCAAAAGGTGCATACTTGTTGATGGTTGTGTTAAATCTTTCTTAAATTGTTCTATCTACTTCTAAAAAGAATCTAACGACTGTTTATTGTGTCTGGAAGAGGTATATGGGCGATGATTGCTGTATTTCTTGCTTACTGCTTGTTGCAAGCTCCCTCTACGTAAGTTATATTTTCTTCTTGCTTTTCCTATTCTTATGAACACGTGATATTTTGTTTGGCCTTAGGGGCATCACTATGCCATCACTGTTAACTTCAGTAATCTTGGTTCTCAATTTGACATTAATGGGTGCTTATCTTTCCATGTGCTTGGTATCTACAATCAAGTTGGAACAAAGCTTTGTCCCTACCTTACAAACAGCTGTCTAGAAGACTGTCAGATGTCATAATATGGCATTTGAATGTATAATTTTCTTTTGATGATTAGCAAGTATAAATAGTTGCTTTCATAAGTTTGTCTATCTTCCATGCGCCACGCAGAGTGTGAAAACAACGCATAGGTTGGTGTGGATATCTGTTACACAGACTCATCTAGAAGCAAATACGGGTACATAGTTACGAATTCATTCTATCCGAGATTCAGGAATTAATGAGGACTTGAATATAAATGCATAGCTATGATTGTCTTGGTGGTGCCAAGTATTAGCCGACCTATATAAATATTTAATAGAGAGATCCTTCCATGATATACTTTCTTCCTTTTTTATTAGCTATTTATTTTATTTTTATTTTTTTGTGATTGAGTATCTTTTTGTACGTACGTGGTCTTTTCTACTATCAATAGATTATTTTCTGATTAAAAACAATAACAGTCAATAAACCTCATTTCTCTGGGGTCAGGTGTGTTCATACATTGTTTGAGACTCTGTGTGGTTCATTGCTACATTTATTTGTATATCCAAGTGAATATTTTACATCAGTAAATATTTTGAATCATAGTTTAAATCAGTGACTATTTTAAATCATATTCACTGAGTCTCTTATCTTTGGTTGGGCATGAATGCTGTAGCATCTCTCTAGATCTCAATGGTTGATGATGAACCTAAGGTAACCAGGGTCTGGTGCTTATTTGTGGCCTGGAACCTATTCTGTTTCTTGTTTGGTGTTCATTACCAATATGAAGGACTAGGTTTATCCTGAATTTTTGCCTTCTAATGTTGTATGGTGGATGAAAACATTTCTGAATATTAGCACCAAGTAAACCAAATGGATTTAGGTGTTTAGCAGCTTTGAAGAATGTAGTGTGTTTAAAGATAGTGGCCTAATATCTCACAACAGTACATGTATAAATTGTTTCTCATCTGCTACCTTAGCATCAAGATGTGATGTGAGAATAATGTAATTGCTCCATGGCGTCTTTCTTTCCTGTTTGAAATTCAATTATGACCTTTTCTTTCCTTTTCTTTTTTTTTTTTTTTTGGGGGGGGGGGGGGGGGGGGGGGGG
>CAVNYN010213691.1:0-34883 GCA_963692815.1 Nyctanthes arbor-tristis | reverse complement strand
CAGCAGGCTCATCAAAATCAACCCCCGTGGCAAAGTTAGAAACTGGAAAAAGGACAAATCAAACGCTTTTTCGCACATTACACCTGACCAGGCAGGAGAGGCCTCGGTCTACCTCCAATCCTGAGATGAAGAAAGCTTAAAAATTTTTTTTTTCTTTTTTTTTTTTTTGTGTTTCATGCTTACAAATCTAGTGGAAGAAGCCAAGCACCTTCCTTTTGCAGTATTTAGCACTAAGATATGAATTCGTGCCAAATTTAATTTTTTTAAATTTTCAGCGAATTTCATATATGATTTTAATGTAATGTAATGTCATCTTCGTCTCGACTTCCGCTGGTATGTAATAATTAGTTAGAAGAGAAAGTTTCATTAATTGCAGGGTACTAAAAACTTAGTTTTTTTTTCTTTTTACATTTTTTTTCTCTCCTTTTGAAGATTAGGCCTTGGTTTGGCAAACTTCGTATATTTTCGCAGAGCGTATTCTTGGCATTTCTCTTGACGCGTGGCAGTATACAAAATCCTGATACAGATTTAAGATTTTGAAGAAAATATGTGATTCATATGATTAATATATTAATTTAAAAGTGATGTACCGTTGATGATACGTATACGGCTAGGTATATTACATGTCAAATTTTATACAAATTTTAGTAATCCTATTTGGACAAAAGAGTAAACAAAATGTTAGCCAAAAAGATTGTCTAATTGATTATCATTGATTTATAAATAAACTATAAGTAATTAATGTGTTAAAAAACATGATAGTTACTATGTGTTGATAGTCAGTTCTGTTAAACTTTTTTTAATACTCTATTGCTCAAACGGGTAAAATTTTCTAGAGCCCTCTACACAATGGGTTTTATTACCTCCCGCTAGTAGAGGAGATCATTTCGCATAATTTCTCAATTCAATTCTACTTGGTTCGAATGATAAGTTGGAATTCCAGTAGTATTATATATTAAGAAGTATTGGGATCATTTTGTTTAATTGAACAATATGGTCAAATTAATTATTATTACAAGATGTGGAAATCACCATCTCGATGCTAAAGTCATTTTGGTAAATAATGTAAATCATTAAGTTTTCGTTTTGACAATGTTGCTACCTCTATCAGATTTAGGTTGCATTTTAAGATTTTTTTTTTTTTTAAACAGGAACACAACGTACACACACGGCACAAAGACACCACACGTCATCTAACAAAAGTATGGTAATTTTGTAAAACATAAAATGATAGATATACCACACACCCACACATTATGTACACTACTACATATTTGCGCAAAAAAATTGGAAATACGTGTCGGTTGTTGGGAAAAACAACGCGTAAAAATAGGCAGTGATAGAATTGAAATTTGCGCTAGAACTAGAGGCGTCAGTTCTTAATAAAGAACCGCTGCCACTAGCGTATCGCCACAATGGGTGTCGGTTTTGATATGGCAACCGACGCTCGTTATGTAAATAGGCGTCGGTCCTATAAAGCGACCGACGCCTCTTCATAAAATAGGCATCTGTCCCACTCAGCGACCGATGCCTATGGTCTTTTACATTAACCCCTTCGCGTAATCCCTAGCACTTTTGAAGATGCTACCTGAAATTTTCTCTTTGAACTTCAACTAGCCGCGACTTCCGATCACATTTCACTTGTTAAAACACATCGCATTTCTGGGTTTTAGCCTTGAATCACATTTCAGCCGTTAGTTCCCCATATTTTGACCCTAAAATCCGTAGATTGAACACCCAAGCAACTCTAACCAGCCAGCGGCGGTGGCAACGATGTTAAGGATTTCTTGGTAAGTTCACTCGATTTTCACCATCTTTTCAGTATTTTCGGAATTAATTTCGTACCCACGCACTTATTTCTTAGTATTTTAAGGTGAATATTAGCAGGGGCGGACGACGGCGGTGGCTGCCGTGGACGGCTGTGTTGGTGCATTGCATTTTTTTCTTCCACATTTTCAAAGAATTTTAACAATATAATTTTTTCTCCATTTTTTTGGTTAATTTGGAATGAGATTGTTGGTTTTTATGTGTGAAGAGATATTTATTTTGGATTTAGAAATTACGATTTTTAGGGTTTTTATGAAATTTGATAAAGATGGGCATATATATATGTTGTTAAATATATTTGTTGTTATATATGATTTTTTGTTAATTTGTTAAATTATAGTGTTTTGTTAAATATGTTTTTTGTTATACACTGATATATATGTATATAAGTATATATTTTTGTTAAATATATATGTATACATTGTAATGAGAAAATTAGTTTTATTGTGTCAAAAATTATTTATTTTAGATTTAGAAATTATGATTTTTAGGGTTTTTGTTAAATTTGGCAAAGATGGGTATACGTGTATACATTTTTAGTAGTATTTTATACATAAATTAATATTATTTCTTCGAACTATAATGGTAATGGGAATATGTAAGTAATTAGTAAGTGTTGAAATTTAAATAAAGGAAATGAATCAAATAATTTAAAAATTATTTGATTAAATTTATGATGTCAATAGAGTAGTGTAGAAAGATTGTGTCATGATGCATAATACTTTAAGGAGGGCAAATACTAATGTGATAGTTCTTTGATTAAATATCAATATTGTAAATGTGCCAAGAAGTTTTGGTAGATAAATTAAAAAATTAAAAATTAAAAGTTTTGAATGCATTGAATTCATTCCAATATTTACAGCTAACGTTGTTTTAATCATTTGTATTGAATATTCAAACAAGCCAACCCCGTGTCGCCTCGCCTTTAATTGCGACAGCGTTATTAAAATTGTGGCGGTGGGCATAGTTTTCTCTTTTGAAGCTACTACGGTGGTGCACGGTGCACAGTTATTGATTGGTTATTACAAATTCTTAATTGACTGTGTATACGAAGATACGCGTAATTATCTTTTTCCAGTGCCAAATTCATTCGGTCAGCAGTTGGTAGATGTAAGTAAAGGCAGTTACACGCTGTGGCCCGCACATTTAGTGATGTTAGGCGAGGTAATTAATTGAACTTACAGAATAAGCTTTTCTGGGTTTTAGATTCATAATTAACATTGATGGCAAACAAATTTTTACTGTAGGAACCGTTACCTAAGTAAGTAGCAGCCAAGGGAAAAGGCAAACAACCCGCAAGTTTTTGAAGTTTTTTCGGCTCGCCCTAATCTCGTTGACGATGCAACATTAGTTTTCGTGACTCCCAACCTCAAAACGTTGCATGATCTGAGGTGCTGAAAGGCAAAGAGATGTTTCTCTACCACGCCAAAATGGACCGTGGAATTAGTGCTTCCGTCATTGGTATAACTGACTTGCTCAACATGCACTGGCCGAACGCACCTATTTTACAAGCTTGGGAAATATAACACTTCCTCCCTTATAATTAAGTACATCATATAATTTTTAATTTGACATTTCACGTTTGGTACAATATATTTCAGGTACTGACACCATTTATACAAGTAATTCGAGATTCAAAATATCGAGGTTCTTTGTCCATCACTGGTCGGGAATATTAATTATGGAGCAACTCAACAGACGAATTATGAGTACATACTCTACGCGATTGGAGAAATGATAGATAAAAAGTACATTCTAGCACCGTATTTTATGGCGTAAAATCATTGCAGTTATTCATTTGTTGTTTTGTCTTGACTTAATTTGAGTTATTTATCGCTGAATATTTAAATTTACTTTCTTATAAAATATTTTAGAAACCACTGAATGCTGTTGGTGCTTTGCGTATCACGCAATACGGTGTACTTCTTTGACTCTCTGAAGGATAGCGGGCGCAATATGCCTATCAAGCTACAGTTTACTGTGTAAGCAATTATTAGTAACTATTGTATATTATTCTTTTTTTTTTTACTTGTTTAACTTATATATGTGTGTGCGTATATGTTATAACTTTAGAGTGCTTAAAATATTGTGGACATCAGGGAAAATAGTGAAGAAAAATGTCTTATATGGAAAACAATCAAGGTATAAAAAATATCCTCTAAATGTTACGATTACTATTGAAGTTTTAAATTTTAGTGATTTAATTATTAATATTTATTTTAAACTCGTTCGAAAGTTTAGTGTGCTCAGCAACCGGGATCTAATGAGTGTGATTATTGTGTGATGAGAAATATGTACGAGATAGTCACCATATATGCTGGTACCAGAGAATATCTTGATACGGTATAAATATTTATCGAATATTAAGAATTATATAATCAAAAGTGTATTTATCTTATTAACAAAGTATAATTATATTTCTTTTTCTTTGTTGTAGGCATATGAAATTTGATCATATATTCAAGCGAATATAGATGAGATTCGAGAATTATGAGCCGGGTACTTTCTCCAAAATTGTACGTGATTTTTGGTCTTAACTATTGATTGTAGTTATATTTTTATGAAGACGGTGATGATTAGAGAAGTGTATGTATATAGCAATATGGTAGTTATTGATTTTTGTACAAGTTTCATTTATATTTAATGGTTAGTTTTATTTTAATTTAATGGTTTATTTACGTTAGCTTATTTTATAGTAGTATTTGAATATTCATTTATGTCAAATTGGTGCTAATTGCTTTAAAGTATATGTAAATTATTGGTGTTGGTGCTGCTTTCTTTTGGCTAGTTGTGGATGCATTGGTTGTTTTGAGGTCACAGGAAAATTAGCAGAATTTGATCTGATGTAATTTATATTGAAAAAATAATTTAGCGTCGGTTGTTGGTAATTTATATTGAAAAAATAATTTGGCGTCGGTTGTTCTACAACAACCGATGCCTCTAGTAATATTAAAATTTGAAAAAATATATATTTTTACGATAGGCGACGGTAGTTGACAAGAAACTGACACCTATGTTATACTTTAGGCGTCGGTTTCTACCAACAACCGACACTTGTGTTATACTTTACGCGTCGGTTTCTACCAACAACCGATGCATATAGTCCTTACACGTGTCTTAGGAAATGTGTTTAGGTGTCGGTTGTAAGATAACAACCAACGCCTATTGTCACATTTAGGCGTCGACAAACAACCGACGCCCATTCTCTTAGTATAAACGTCGGTTACATAATGCGTCGATGACGAAACCGACGCGTATTAGTGATTACAACCGACGCTTATTAGGCTTTTTTGTAGTAATGGCAAGTGATGTGAGATCTAAGGCTAGAGTATGGAACACCACAAACACATCATGACACTATCAACATCACAATAAGACTGTATATTTTTTTTGACAGGAGCACAATGCACACACACGGCACATAAAGTTGCATTTTAAGTTTTAAACAAGATAGTATATATCTTTTTAGTTGTACCATATGACATGACTACACAAAGAGTTACGGTATGATCTCTTGCACCGATGACATGCCTAGTCATTTATTATTAAGTGATAATTTATCAAGAGATGGAATATAACATATACAGCGCCACCAAGTGTCTCAATTTATTTTCAATTGAATTAAAATATATTGAGAAGAAAACATATATACCCCCCACTAAATGACTCAGTCCGGCTACAAAGCCTTATCTATTTCCTATTAAGGAGCCTTATCGCTTACTTGGATGAAATCTAGCAAAAGTTACTCCATTAACAGGGGGCCGCTTTTGTTAGATTTCCATCACGTAAGCGATCTATCTCCTTAACATAAGTCTTATCTATCTCCTTAGCAAATTTCCTAAATGACTTGATATATGCAATGATAGGGCAAGCCAATCAATTCACCTAGCGGACTTGATTTCCCTTGTTCTACTTATTGTAGATTTCTTTCTATGTATTGTACTGTTAAGATGCACATTGTAATTGTAATTGTAATAATTTAAAAAAATAAAATTTTCAACATTTGTTTTAATTAATTTTTTAATATTTACTTTTTGATGATTGGTTGTAATACAGTGTAATTTCCCCAGACATTTTTTTTTTTCAATTGTATGAATATGTATATATATATATATATGTTAGTAATAATTGTGTTAGTATTTCACACAGTGAAAAACAATTTTCATGCATCACATGTGATAATCCTGAAAAAGAAATATGCACACACTTTCTAGCCAAAAAAGATTGTCATAAATGCTAGTTTCTCATATATATGTCTGGAAATTGAGTAGGTTTTAATTTGAAACATGCATAACATAGGGGTAAAAATGAAAAATCAATGTTCAACTTATTTTTATTATTCTCTTTTTTTTCGGGGGGGGGGGGTGCCAAAAACACAAACGGAGATGCAAGATAAGGAAATTTCATCCTATCACATCCCAACTTAATGATTTTCATTCTAAACTCTATAATATAATTGAATTATTAGCACATACTAATAATAATAATTGGTCTACAAAAATTAGGGATGGCAATGGGTGGGTATGCCTTCCCCCGCCCCGTTAAGGAAATCCAATCAGGTATGGGGTGGGTACGGAGCGGTTGAGGTTTGGGACAAGTACAAAAAAAATACCTGTTACCTATCCCGTTAAGAAAATCTTTAAAAAAAGAAAAATAGAAACAACATCCAAAAAGCCGTCCAAATTATAGACTAGTATATATATCAGCTTGAGAAGTCAGCCAGGCTTGCAATTCCCTGATGCAAGAGTTATACACACTTGCAGTAGACTCTGAACTCTTCAATTAAACTTTTGTCACTACTCCTTCTACATCAATTGTTTTCTTCATAATTTGAAAAAAAAAATTTCCTATCTGGTATTGGGTCGGGTCGGCCACGACCCGCCCCCGACTCAATAAGAATTCGGGACGAAGACCTGACCCGATACTTACCTGCCCCATTACCTGCAGGTAGCGGGTTTCAGATTTGAAATTACCATTCCTAACAAAAATGAATAATAAGAAAAATATACTAGGCAAACCTACAATTATTATCTAATTGACAAAAAAATTAAAATATATGAATTCTTGAAACCTAGAAATGGCAAAAGAAAGGAAAAAGGAAAAAAAAAGGGGTACTATTGGGAACTGACAAGCCCCCGTTTGAATGGGAGAAAATAAATCCTTTCATGGGCTGGCGGGGCAATACGGAAGTGACTCATCCCACCTTCATTGTCTAATAAAAAATATAATAATTTAATAAATAATAAATAAGAGAAAATTGTAAACAAGTAAGGAGTAAGAAAAGAATCCATCCGCCCCTAGCTTGATATTCGGCGGGAAACAGGACGGAGAAGGTCATGAAAATTTTCACAAGGCGCGATGGTTAGGGTCAATAGAAATCATAGAAAAGGCATTCCTGTAGAAAAATAATAATTCATGAAATCTCATAGGTTTGGCCGGAGAAATCCATAAAATTCTCAAAATTAAACAAATCTCAAGAAGACTTTTTAAATCAATTAAATTAAATACACCTAAACTCATAAGAGCAAGATTAATATTGATGAAAAAAATCAAGAGAAAAAAAGTTAAGGAGAAAAAATTAGAGAGAAAAAACTTATTTCCAAATAATGTATAGGGGGAAAATATGAATTAAACATGTAGCAATAGCCGGTATTTTATTAGATTGGAAGAGAAATGAGAGTGAGGAAAAATATTATTTTATTGGATGAAGGAGGAATGGGAGAGGGAGAAAAAACCTAAATCAAGGGCCAAATTTAGCCCCTCATTTAGGTTTTTAAACCCCCTAAAAAAAGTTTTTCCCCTCTATTTTGACACATTATTTAGGTTGTTGGAGAGCAAAACCCAAAATTTGGATTCTCCCCTAACACTAATCATTCTCTAAAAGAATCTTGAATCCTCCAACATTTTATAGATCTCTAAAGCAGTCATTGCAACTTGCAATTGAATACAATCTCGTTAGAAAAATCATGTGGGACGGTGTTTGGTAACCATTTCTAAAAAAGTGGATTTATAAATAAATTTAAAATTTAAATTTAGTATAAATTTCAATATTTAATTGTGTTATATGAATGTAATGGTTAAAATGATGTGAAAGTTTAAACGACATCAAATATGTAGTTAAATATATTTGTCTAAAATTTAAAATTTAAGTGTTTGTTTGATTCTCATTATTAGAGTCAAATTATAATGATAAATTATAATGAGCTGAAATGAGTGGTGAAAATTTAATTAAAATTTGAAATATG
Organism: Nyctanthes arbor-tristis; assembly: GCA_963692815.1. Lineage (NCBI taxonomy): Eukaryota > Viridiplantae > Streptophyta > Magnoliopsida > Lamiales > Oleaceae > Nyctanthes > Nyctanthes arbor-tristis. The sequence continues at coordinate 26,811 of CAVNYN010213691.1, read as the reverse complement.
TGATAATAATTAAATAATTTTAAATTAGTGATCAAATCAATAATAGATGAAATTTTAATAGAAAAACAAGCAAGTTAAATTAGTTGATAAATGAAAATGATATTTAAATGAGGTCTAAGCACAGTGGCCCAAACACTCGCAAAATCAAACTAGCGTCGTTTCATGTTTCCTCCCGTACAGAGTAAAAGCAGAATGCTTTTTGCTCGAGGAAGAAGATAGGAAAGTTTCACTCAGTAAAAAGGCCCAAATTCCCGTTTAAACAAAGGCAAACTAACGGATTGCTCCGATCGCCGGGTTATCTCTGCGAAAAGGTTAGCGGGCTTTCTCTTGTAACCAAATCTTCGAAGAATTTTTCGAATTTCTTGCTATATACTGGAAGTCTCGAACTTTACTTCTCTTGATTTCCCGGATGAGATGAAAACCCTTTTCAGTTAAGATTTGAGTTTTACTAATTCCAGGAAGGAAACAGAGAAATAATGGGACATGGGAAAAGCCCATTATTCCATTTCATCGAACTAATCGTTTTCCACAGATTGAATAAGAATCCATTTGTCCTTCTATCTTTGTTTAACTTGTGTGCAATTTCTCATCAAAATGGTGATAGCGCTGCATTTAAAAAAAAAAAATCCTTTTTAAGTGATAATAAACATATCGGAAAATAAAACGAAAAGCAGTTCGTCTATGCAATTTCAGTAGTTAAAAAATTTTGCATTTTTTTATTTTTAATTGGCTACGGTTTTCTACATTCTCTATGTTATTCTTTTGTTGGCATCTGTGGCCTGTTGAGGTGGAAATTTAATTTGTTTTCACGTGTCTTTCCCCACCCACTCCTTTTCCTCCTAACACAGTTTTTCCTTTTCTTTTTCTGTATTGAATAATCACTAATTAGTTAATTTTCAATTTCATCAATGACTCACACAAGAAGGGTAATGGCTTGCGAGAGAGGTGAAAGGGACATTGTTGTTTCCCAAATTAGTGTTGGTGGGTTTGAAGATCATGTCACTGCCAAAATGCTTTTGGATCATTTCGAAGAAAATATTGGACTAGTTTGGAGGTGTCGATTGAAGACTTCCTCAACCCCGCCTGAGTCATATCCAGATTATGAGGTTGATACCGCGACTGTCCAGAGAAAGCATGACTATGACAAAGTTAAACCTCACGCCTTCGTGCATTTTGTAGCTCCATCTTCAGTAAAGTCTGCATTGGATGCTGCTGGTCGTGGTGAGCTTTTTCTGGCAAACAGTCTTTTGAAGGTCAGTTTGGGACCTGAAAATCCGTACCGCATGAATGAGAGGAGAAGAAATGTCACACCATTTAAGTTACCTGATGTTTTTGTTGAGATTGGGCTCATGAGGAACCAAGATGAATTTGTTGTTGGTTGGAGGGGACCACGTAATGGTGTTGATTTTCTTGTTGATCCTTTCAACGCGACATGCAAAATACTTTTCATGAAAGACACTGCCTTCTCCTTTAAAGGTGAAGCCAAGCACACTGTAATGAAGTGCAATTACAAGATTGAGTTCTCGCCAAGAGAAATCAATGAAATAAAATGGGGTAAAGATATTTCCTCTTTTATAATTCTGTTGCAGCTGGCTTCGTCTCCCCTGGTCTACTACAGAACTGCAGATGATGATGTTGAAGAAACTGTCCCGTTTGATTTGTTGGACGATGATGATCCATGGATACGTACTACAGATTTTACATCTAATGGGGCAATTGGTAGGTGTAACATTTACCGAATTTCAGTTCGACCTCGGAATGGTCCAAGCCTTGAGAAAGCTCGTGCATATCTTCAAAAACTCAGGGTACGGATACTAGATAACAGCCTTCAGATGCGGGTACTTGATGAGCCTGATTTTGGTGTGCCCATGCCAGACCCCATTTTTTGCATTCAGTACAAGGAGGGGATAACCTTCAAAATTTTGTTTCTGGTTAACGCTGTCCTGCACAAAGGCATACTGAATCAGCATCAACTGTCTGATGAATTTTTTCATCTATTGAGAATTCAACCGGAGAATGTCAATGTGGTTGCATTGAAGCATATATGGTCTTACAAATATCCTTCTTATGACGCCTGTAAGACTCTCATATCTGTTCAGAAATGGCTCTGGAAAAATCCTAAGCTTCTTGATGGACCTCGAGAGTTGGATGATATTGTTGAAGTTAGACGGTTGGTCATTACTCCATCAAAAGCTTACTGTCTCCCCCCAGAAGTCGAACTTTCTAATAGGGTTCTGAGGAATTACAAGAATGTATCTGATCGTTTCTTAAGGGTTACCTTTATGGATGAGGGAATGCAGGCACTTAATAAAAATGTACTTACTTATTATTCTTCTGGCATTGTGAGGGATATCACATCAAATTCAAGTCCACAAAGAACTGCAATGTTCAAAAGGGTGAAGGATATATTAAGTAAGGGGTTCTATTTGTGTGGTCGAAAGTACTCTTTTCTGGCTTTCTCAGCCAATCAACTGCGGGACCGTTCTGCTTGGTTCTTTGCTGAGGACAGCAAAATTGGGGTGGCTAACATTAAGAGTTGGATGGGATCATTTACAAGTAGAAACATTGCAAAGTGTTCTGCTCGCATGGGGCAATGTTTCTCGTCAACTTATGCCACAGTGGAAGTCCCAGCAAATGAGGTTGACTTTGAGCTTCCTGATATCCTTAGAAATGGATATGATTTCTCCGATGGAATAGGTAAAATATCCACTGATCTTGCGATCAGAGTTGCAGAGAAGCTTCAGTTGACTTTAAATCCTCCGTGTGCTTATCAGATCAGATATGCAGGTTGCAAAGGTGTGGTTGCATGTTGGCCTACAAAAAATGAGGGGATCCGCTTGTATCTCAGGCCAAGCATGAAGAAGTTTGAATCAGTCATACAATTCTTGAAATCTGTTCTTGGACTAGATTTCAGCCTGGGTTTCTGAATCGGCAGATAATCACTCTACTGTCGGCTTTGGATGTTAAAGATGATATATTCTGGAAAATGCAGGAAACCATGGTTTCAAAACTTGATCACATGCTTACAGACACTGACACAGCTTTTGATATTCTCACTGCATCATGTGCTGAGCAAGGAAATACAGCAGCAATAATGCTAAGTGCTGGTTTCAAACCAGGAACTGAACCTCATCTTAGTGGCATGCTAAGTAGCATTAGAGCTGCCCAGCTCAGCGATCTCCGGGAAAGAGCAAGGATTTTTGTTCCTTCTGGAAGGTGGTTGATGGGATGCTTGGATGAGCTTGGTATACTTGAACAAGGACAATGCTTTATTCAAGTTTCCAATCCCACACTTGAAGATTGTTTTGTGAAGCATGGTTCGAAGTTCTTGCAAACCAACAAAAATTTAAAGGTAATCAAGGGCCTTGTGGCGATAGCCAAAAATCCCTGTCTTCATCCGGGTGACGTGCGAATTCTAGAGGCTGTAGAGGTTCCCGGGTTGAATCATCTTTATGATTGTCTTGTGTTCCCTCAAAAAGGAGAAAGACCCCACACAAATGAGGCATCTGGGAGTGACCTTGATGGGGATCTATATTTTGTTACTTGGGATGAAAATCTCATTCCTCCAAGCAAGAGAAGCTGGGCCCCGATGGAGTACACTCCTGCAGAGGTCAAAATATTACCGCGTGATGTGAAGCACTCGGTAATTGCCTGCCTTAATTGCTTGTTACTTCTTGAATTTTATGTGACACTGTTGTGAATCGTTGAATTCTTGGACCCTGTGATCTTTTTATCTTTTCATTGGATTATTTAGTGAATCCAATTACTTATCTCTCTAAAGTCTTTATTTAATTCCCTCAATGAATTTATGATCCATAACCATGTCTAGTATTTTGTACAAACTGATTCAACTTCTGCAGAAATATTTGACAAGAAAATTTTTACAATGAATATTATATGTAAAAATTATTAATAATATGTTCAGTTTGCTTCTTAATTTTTATACGGTATGCATCTAACCATGTTGCTATGTTTGTCCTAGGTAAAAAGAAGCAAAGGTGAATTTTCATTTTTCTGCCGGATTTTTTTGAGATGGTTTTGTTGCTAGATATTTCAATAAAATTAGATTTTTAGGTTTACTCTGAATGCATTTATATCATTAAAACAAAGTCTTACAAAATTCTATGATTTTTGAAGCAGTTTAATAGTGGTACTTTCACTAGAAACAGCTTCAGATTAGCTCTCGCATTAGCATTGTTGTATGTCGCAGCTGGTATAAAAACGGACATGTTCTTCATTGTTGAAACTTTCTTCTTTCCTTATCATTGAAATTTTCATTTTTTCTCTTTTTTCTTTGGTTAGATTAGTGTGTTTTTCACATAATTCAATTAATTGTGCATCCTTTTCTATTTCCTTGGATAACTGTGGATTATGAAAATACTAACTCATAGGGACTTTTTCAATTATCTGATAAATATGCTCATTGACAAAACTTTTTCAGTTATGTTGTGGGTTTAACTTTTGGTTTCTGATCATTTTCTTCATTTACAGGACATTATTGAATTCTTCTCAAGGAACATGGTGAACGAAAGCTTAGGCGCAATTTGCAATGCTCACGTTGTTCATGCTGACCTTAGTGAGGATGGTGCATTGGACGAGAAGTGCATCAAGCTAGCAGAGCTTGCGGCAACAGCCGTTGATTTTCCCAAAACTGGAAAGGTGGTTACCATGCCATTTGAGATGAAACCTAAAGTATATCCAGATTTCATGGGGAAAGAAGAATTCCAGACGTACAAATCCAGTAAAATTTTGGGTAAGCTATACAGGAAAATCAAAGATGCTTATGATCAAGATGACAAGGCATCTACTGGACTAGCTTATGCTTCGAAAGAGATTCCTTATGACCGCGATCTTGAGATTCCAGGGTCTGCTATTTTTATTGCTGATGCATGGAATTGCAAGTGTGCTTATGATGGGCAGTTGAACTGTCTTTTGGGACAGTACAAAGTGAACAGAGAAGAGGAGGTTGTTACAGGACACATTTGGTCAATGCCAAAGTACAATGGCAAAAAGCGAGGGGAATTGCAAGAGAGACTCAAGCATGCCTATAATTCCCTCAAGAAGGAATTCAGGAAGGTATTTGACTGCATGGATGACTCGAATTTTGATCACCTTTCTGATGAGAAGAAAAATGCAATTTACGAGAGGAAGGCGTCAGCTTGGTATCAAGTAACCTATCATCCTAGCTGGGTTCAAAAGTCTCTTGAGTTGCAAGTTCCAGATGATATTGGGGAGACTGTAATGCTGAGCTTTCCTTGGATTGCAGCTGATTATCTTGCTCGAATAAAAATTAGGTGCAGGGGAACCAAAAATGTTGATTCGATCAAGCCTATTGATTGTCTGGGAAGGTACCTTGCTGATAAAATATGAGAAGGTGTCGTTGTAAGTTGCTTCCCGTACAAATGCGACTTGTAGTTTCTCTGAAACTCCTTGGTTGTAAGGCCACTCTGCCACTTATTGAAGGTTTGTGTCCTGTTCTGTTTGCATATGCTGTCTTATGCCTTCCATGGCTTCTCTGAGATCCTAGAGTCTTGAGTATTTCTCTACATAATAAGAGAGCTGGTTTGGAAAGTACTGTTCATTGGTGTGTCTTTGGTCTTCCTTTTTTTCCCCTTTCCAATTGTACCTTTCTTATTTCATTATTATTATACAAATCTCCACACCCACTCCTCTCCGTAGAAACGGACGGCTGGTGGCATCAGAAACAAAGAAGAAATGAGGGATGCATCAAATGAAAGACTGATTCGAGTTCTATTCACACGCCGGGCATCTGGTTATATATTGCCGCTAAACACACACTTGGCGTGTTTTCATTGGACAACCCGCACTCACTGGTGGATTGTCCAATTAGAGCACATCTGCCAATATAACACTGCCACGCGTTTGGTATTTGAACAAAATTATACATTCTAGTGCTGCCTTTAGTTATGGGTTTGCAGGAAATTTTTATGGCGTCAGCAGGTATGCCTGCCTCCTCACAGGGCCCTCATACCCGCACAGCCGTATACTCGATGTTGGGTATCAGAAAATTTTCGACTAGTTTTCCCAATAGGCTTGTAGTATAATGCATTCACAAATTCCCACCTTTGCTTGAGGACGGACCTCCTATGGAAGCGCAACCATGACCAATTCGATTCGACCACGTCTTTCATATCCTATACGAGCCAATATTTAGAGAAAGTCACATTTTATAATCTGATAATGCGGAGCTGTATTTTTTTTAAAGCTGAATAAACACTAATCCCTGCAATTTTTCATTCTTTCTATAAATTTAAAAGGGAAAATCATTGCTGTACGAAATAAAAAGTTGAAAAAGATATCTCTGGCTTCGTCTTGGGCTGACGGTTAGTTTCAAAGATAGAGGTTAATTTGACATCTTGAGAGCGTCATTATCTTGTGGAATTCATTTGTACTATACAAAATTTCACCATTTACTTTAAAAAAAAAACCATGTTTGTCAAAAAATAAAAATGTTTTGTGAAGGGGGGCTATAGAAGAAATTAAAAAAGTATTGGAGTGTAAGGTAAAATTCTTTTTAATCAGTTGTGTTCACGTCCCAATTAATAAGATGCTTTCTTTGCTTGTCAATCGAATTCACCAGCTTTCTTGCAAGCAAGCTAGTTCGTCATTCTATCAATATTCCTCCATTTCTTCCATCATCATTTTCCTCAGATTTGCAGGACAAAACAGATATACTCAAAAGCAAGGGATCTTCCTTTCTTGAGATTAGATTAGATTCTCTGCAGTGCAGTATGATAAAGGCTCCATATATAATTCTGCAGCATTGCACAAGTCTTCTTGTGAAAAGTTTCTTCCATTTTCAGGTTCATGTACTTTTTGTTTGTACCGTTTTCACTTATAATTCTGTTATTGACGTTGGAGCATTCTCAAGGCCCATGGTTCCCGACCTGCTTCATGGGACGCTTCATGCAACCATATACGAGGCTGATCGATTACAAGGTGGATGGGGATTTGATTTATGCGGAACGGTACGTAAATCCCTTGCTTTTTAAATATTAAAAACGTGTACCAATTTCTCAGCTGATGCATGTAGGAGTTTGGAACACTACCTCGTATAGAGAGGAGACGCTTTCTCATAAGCTTGCATATAAACCATTCGCATCTCCATTTTGCCCTTAACGTTTTCTCTTAATATCCATTTTACCCTTTACTTCTTCTCTTGTACTCGATCGAAATTCCTGTGTATTTGGCAACTGTTGGTTCGCCATATAGTAAAATTGTGCCCGTTCTCTAGTCCAATTCTCTGTATTTCTTGCTCCTTGGCCCTGTCAACTTGAAGACTTCCAATCCACAAAGGAGAACCAAAAGATTCTTATCTAACGTGAAGAGATTTATTCTTTGCCGCCCAGAGGTACATTTGCTCAAAACATTTTAATTTCTGCCTATCACTTGTATTTTGCCAATTTAACTTAAATTTTTAATCAGGTTGTTCGTTCCAGACTTTATGCCACCATCGATTTAGAGAGGGTCAGAGTTGGGAGGACTAGGATAATAGAAGACAAGCCTTCAAATCCACGTTGGTACGAGGATTTTCATATTTACTGTGCTCATATGGTTTTTAATATTATTTTTACTGTGAAAGATGAAAATCCTATTGGAGCAACATTAATTGGAAGAACTTATTTACCCGTGAAGGAGGTCATGAGTCGGCATATGGTAGATCGATGGATCCAGATACGTGATGAAGATAAAAATCCCATCCATGTAAGCTCCAGGATACATGTAAAACTGTAATTTTTCCACGTTACTCAAGAAAGTAATTGGTCTCAAAGGTATCAGTCCGCCTTTTGGAGGGTTCCTTGCACATTCTTCCGGCAGAGACGGGGGTGTCAAATTACGCTTTATGCCGATGCCCACGTCCCAGATGATCAAATGATAACTTTTGGAGCTTATCAATTGAAAAGATGATGGGAAGACATTTTTTATGCTATCGATGAAGCTAAATACTTGATTTACATAACTGGTTGGTCAGTGTATACTCAAATCACCTTAATCAGGGACCCAAAAAGGCCAAAGCCAGGAGGCCAGATGACTCTGGGTGAGCTTCTGAAGAAAAAGGCAGACGAAGGCGTGAATGTTCTCATGCTCGTCTGGGATGATAGGACTTCGGTAGCACAACTGAAGAAGGATGGTCTAATGGCTACACATGATCAAGAAACAAAAGACTACTTTCAGAACACGAATGTGCTTTGTGCATTATGTCCACGAAATCCTGATAATGGCCAGAGCATAATCCAAGGAATTCAGGTTTCAACCATGTTTACCCATCACCAAAAGACAGTCGTCGTAGATAGTGAAATCTTGGGATCAGGAGGATCTGAAAAAAGAAGGATAGTGAGTTTTGTTGGTGGTATTGATCTATGTGATGGAAGGTATGATACCCCAGAGCATTCATTATTTAGAGCATTGGGAACAATTCATAATAAAGATTTCCACCAGCCCAACTTCTCCGGCTCCTCCATTGCAAAAGGTGGGCCGAGGGAACCCTGGCATGACATCCATTGTCGACTTGAGGGGCCTGTAGCTTGGGATGTTTTGTACAACTTTGAACAGAGATGGAGGAAACAAGTAGGGAATCAGTATCTGTATTCAATGAATGATCTTGATAGGTTCATTTCTCAGCCGACACCAGTTACATCATTCGACGACCCTGAAACATGGAACGTCCAAATTTTCCGCTCAATTGATGGTGGTGCTGCTGCCGACTTTCCAACCACACCCGAGGAAGCAGATTCAGTATGGCTTGTCAGTGGAAAAGACAACGTCATAGACCGAAGCATTCAAGATGCCTACATCAACGCAATTCGAAGAGCCAAGAATTTTATATACATCGAAAATCAGTATTTCATTGGGAGCTCCTACAGTTGGAAACCATCAGGTGATGTGACGATTGAGGATATAAACGCGTTGAACCTTGTACCCAAGGAGCTGTCTTTGAAGATTGCAAGCAAGATTGAAGCAGGGGAAAGATTTACAGTCTACATTGTCATTCCAATGTGGCCAGAAGGTATACCAGAGAGCAGTTCTGTTCAGGCAATTCTTGACTGGCAAAGGAGGACAATGGAAATGATGTATTCTGATATCGCTAACGCCCTAAGAATTAAGAACCTTGCTGATCATCAAATCGACCTTAGGGATTATTTATCGTTCTTCTGCCTTGGGAATCGAGAGACGAGGTTGCCTGGAGAATACACTCCTCCAGAGGTACCTGAGCCAGATCTGACTACAGTAGAGCTCAAAAGTCGAGGCGCTTCATGATTTATGTTCACTCAAAATTGATGATAGGTAGCAAGTTAGTTCTATAATAAAGAAAACTTTCCATGCTAATAATCCTTGCCAATTAACGTTTTTTTTAACATAATGGTGATGATCAAGTACAGTTGACAGACGAATACATAATCATTGGATCTGCGAACATCAATCAAAGGTCGATGGATGGTGGAAGAGACTCGGAGATTGCCATGGGAGCGTTCCAACCACATAAATTAGCAGCAAACAGTAACACCAAGGCCGGGGGTGCCATATTTAATTTCCGGATAGTCTTATGGACGGAACATCTCAGGTATACGCACGTCTCTTTCAGCGAACCGGAAAGTCTGGAGTGTGTACGGATGATCAATGAAACTGCTGATGAAAACTGGGATCAGTACGCTAGTGACATTGTTGGGAGGACCTTCAAGGACGCCTCCTTCGCTACCCGGTTCATATTTCAAATGAGAATGGAGAGGTTTCAGCCCTTCCGGGATTCGAATTTTTTCCAGACACCAAAGCTCGTGTTCTTGGCACTAAATCGGAGATTCCTCCAATCCTCACAACCTGAGAATTAAGAATACTTGAGAGATTTCATTTCTCATTAATAACATGTTACCACATATATATATTCGACTTTTATTTATGGTCTGTGTCCGTGTCATTTTATATATATCGTTTAACTACCCAAACGTGTGATATATCACCACTCTTCAATACTTTTCATCTTTATAAATCATTAAAAATTGTTCCTTCATATTTTTAACTTTTATCTGTCTATTGATTATTGTATTTCCCCCCCCCCCACCCACCCCGCAAAAAAAGAGAGATTTTTACCCATTAAAATAAGTTTGCACGTAATAAATTGAGTTAATTACCCAGAATATCAATGTACTTTAAAAAAGTTATCTCAAATGTCATTGTATTTTAAAATAAGTTTGCACGTAATAAATAGAGTTAATTACCCCAAAATGTCACTGTACTTTCAAAAAGTTATCTTAAATGTCATTGTATTTTAAAACTTACTCGAAATGTCATTGTACTTCTAAAAAGTTATCTCAAATGCTATTGTACTTTAAAACTCACCCGATATACCACTGAACTTGTGAATGTGTTACCTCGTCTGTCACCCCGTTAAAAATGTAATGGACTTGATGACATGATTAATGGAATTTACAACGTGACATCTTTACTGTTTTTTTTTTAACCGAGTATTTATGAGGTAACAAATAAGATAATATTTTCTCGAGTTTAGTGGCATATGAGGAAAGTTTTATAAAACTTTAATACCATTGTTCTTTATAAAACTTTCCTCATATATCACTAAACTCGTGAAAATGTTATTTGATTTGTCATTCGGTCAACACTCAATTAAAAAAATAACAATCAAGATACCACGTAGTAAATTATGTTAGCTATGTCATCAAGTCAGTTACATTTTTTAATTGAGGTGGCAAACGGGATAACACTTTCACAAGTTTAGTAACATATCGGGTGAGCTTTAAAGTACAATAGCATTTGAGATAACTTTTTAGAAGTACAGTAACATTTCGAGTAAGTTTTAAAGTACAGTGACATTTCGGGTAAGTTTTAAAGTACAGTGGTATTTTAGGTAATTAACTTTAATAAATTCATAATTTTACCTTACCTTTTAACCATACATTCTCCTTAAAAAAATCGTTTTTCACAAAATCAATTCTCTAAAAATCATTTCTATACAAGCCCTAATGTTTATCATTCTCAATATTTGAAATGTCAAGCATCGTTCTCGGCATTAATGAATACAAGCAAGATTTTGAAGATTAATTTTCTCGTTTCAAAGTAAAATTTGACTTTTATGTTTCTTTGTCAAATTACACTATGAATTAAATTGTTGTTGTATATTCTAAACCTTAATTTTTTTTTTTTTTCAATCCAAAATTTATTACTATTCTTTACCCATTAGATCATAGGTAACATGACCACTGTCTAAAATCACAGGTAACATGACCACTGTCTAAAATCACAAAGTAACTTATCGTAGAAGCTACTATTGCACAAATTTCCAGTTCATGTCCATCGAAAAATTGAGGTCTTTTAACTCAAAAGTGGATACTTTCATACAGACTATGAAAAATGGACAAATTTGCTCTGACAATGATATTCTTGGATCTTGTTGCAAACTTCCCTTTTTTATTCAATAAATAATTGTCAATTATATTTCTCTCGTAAAGTAAGATGTGCTCATTAGCAAAATTTTTCTCATGCACTCGTGGGTATATGACAGGTTATAGTGACTGATTAAAAGTGGTGGGAGAAAAATTATTTTAACCACCCATAAATTGCCAGTAGGATAGGTTACACTTATCATAGGTTTAGAAGAAAATTTTGTAGTTTTTTTTTTTTAAACAAAATTTTGTGGTTTTTAACTAGTTTGACTCTTTACCCTCCAAAATAAATAAATAAATTAAGAGCTTGTTTGGAACTCTTTATTTTTGCAATTTATAAATTCACCTACTATGATTTGACTGTTGATTTGACAACTATTCAATAATCACCACACATTTCAAATTTTAATTAAATCTCCACCACTCATTTTCACTCATTATAAATTCTTTTTATAAATTGATTTTATAAATTTAATCAAACATGTCCTTAAATAAAAACGAGGAAGGAGGGGTAAGAAGAGAGGATAAGACAATTGAAAGGTGCGGAACAGGACACGGCATATAGTAGTGTCCGTGCTCCGCACCGAATATGGCACGATATTTTCTTTTTCTTTTTTCCCCTCCCCGACATAGATATTTTTATTTTTTTAAATTTACAAAATATTTGGCAACTCATTCAAATTATAATTTGAATTAAAATCTACCAAACGACATCATTTTATTGGTTTCACTTTTCTTAAAACGTAAAAGTCAAACTGTAATTTTTTATTTTTTATAGAAAACTACTAATAAAATTATGTCACGTAATATATTATAATCTAAGACCATCTCTAATGGTGCTCCAAAATGGAGTGAGCACCAAATGCCATACAATGCTGCTCTAAAAGCACTTGAAAAATTTCCAGGTGCTACAGTTTGGCGCACCACTGTAGCGCCTGGAAATGTAAATGGCATTTCCGTTAAGTTTTTTTTTTTTTACCTCTCAAGTTTTGTGTTTACTTTGTTTCATTTTCTTTTTATTTAACATTTCACGTGTGTTTATATTGTTCACCCGCTTTTTTTTAAAAACAACTTCACATGTATTTGTTTACTTTAATATTTTTTTAATAAATTATTTCACATGTGTTTGATTACGTTCAGTTATTAATATGATGCGTAGTTATTTATTTTTCATAATATATTAATAGTTAAAAATAAAAGAAAAATAGAAAAAAACAGTTATACAGAATACATAGAATATGTGAGTTGGAAAAGTTTTTTAAAATAAAAGTTACTATATTGTATTTTAGAATACTGATATTGTAAAATAGAGTACAATAATTGAAGGTGGCCTAACAAATAATCCAAACTCCAACCAAACACTTTGTTATTATAGTAAATTTTTTTTTTTTTTGGGACAAAAAATAAATATTCATGCGAGAGTAATGATTGTCTCTTTCGTTCACCTCTACGGACTTTGATCCTCCGGTCCTCCGCCATTTTCGATCACAATTGCCCTCAGCAAAATATCCAATTGTACAGTCATATATATACATATATAGATAGAGAGAGATTGTGTGCTTTGCGGGAAGGGAGAGAAGCTTCCAAAAGAGATGGCTCTGAGACGCCTTCTCACCCAGGTCAGTCGCAAATCTTCTTCTTTTTTTTTTCTTTATTAACTGAATTTTGTATGTAATGTTTCAGATTCTGTGCAGGATTTTCTTATTTATAGTTTTCTTTCTATTACGGAACTGTGTTGCCCGCCTATTTTCCCGAGTTGGAGACAAAACCCTAATTTTGTTCTGTGTCTAATGGAATTTATTGGAATAAAGAATTAGTTTCTGTGGATGGTCTTTCTTTCATGTGGTTAGTGTAACTTCGGAATACTGGTGGGATTCTTAGTTTTAAGGATTTTAAGGCAATAGTTATAATTGAATGGATAAATTGGTTCTAGCCATTAATTTTTGAAGTTTTCTTGAGATTAATGGATAAAAATGTGAACTTTGCTGATTCATCTGCTTAATCGCTTTTCTGTTGCGATTTTGATGGTTGTTTTATCTTTATTTCTGCACGGCGGTCTGTGGTTTGATTACTTTTGTTGTGTTGTTTGTGAAATAAAGTTCTGGAACTTATCTCAATGCTTGAGGAATTGTAGATTATTGTTGCGTATGAGTTCCTTGGAGCGACTATTTAGATGGGTAAATATAAGATTGATTGTCATAAAGCAATCTGCTCTTGGACAGTAAAGATATGCTGAGCTGAGTAGCACACATCTCATTTCATGACAAATGTTACTTCATACTTGTTGGTGTTTTCTCGTGTTTCTTGTTGGCTCATTCTTATCATTGCTATAGGTCAAAAGGCAAGAACCACAATTGAAGCAGTTGAGCAATTTGTTATGCTCGGCGTATCGCACTTCACAGTCAGCTAAAGGAGGTGCAGGTAATATTTGTTAGCCAATATATTTGCTTTTAACTCGCTGATAATTTGTGTGTTTTAAATAACTTGAGATGGAATGGTTTCCCAACACTTTGTACCGACTTGCTTCCGTAATGCATATAGGTGTTGTTGCCGCACCTGCGAAGCATGAATACTTTCCTAAAGCTGTGGAGACCATGATAGAAATTCGAAATGTATGGATAATAAGTTATTAATATTTGTGGGTCCCACAGAATACTTAAGATCAAGAATAATGTTTGACCAGCTAACTTATCATTTAGCCAGCCCTCATCCTGGTCATGCTAAACACTAAGTAACACAATAGGCTTAACACATTTTTGACACTCGAATTCATGTTGGACGTGGGCACGCCTGGGCATGTTTCTAACTCTCAGGTGCGCCCTTTGATTGTTTCTATCATTTGCTACTACTAGACACGCTAAGGATCTTTGTTATGAGTTTTGCAACATTGGAAAAATGAGGTGTTGGGAAATTCCCGACAGCACTTTAAAATGAAAATATGATTTTAAAAATTTTAATTTACCAAAATAGTATCAGCTTCCATTTACCTTTAATTTGTATAAATTAATTTATTTCCAGAATTCTTCATTTCAGTTCCATAGTACCGTTACACTGCCAGGCATAACTCATTTCTGACTCCCTGAGGTTGTGGCATGAATTTATGGGGGGTCCATTTGGCAACCATTTATAAATGGTCCCGATTTAGTCAACATTTATTTTTTGAATTTTTGTTAGGTGGCATGATTTGGTTGGTTAAATTTTGTTGAGAAGACAAAAATTGTAGCTTGATGTGATGGGCTCGTGGTATCAAGTATAGTGGTTGACAAATGTCCATAGAAGGACAATGATTACTTCATTTATAAATAAAACCTTTACGTATCATATTGTTGCCAAATGGACCCTTACATATCATGTGAACTTAGATGAGGGAAAAAAATTTTATTTATATATCCTTTTTTCATTTGTGACATGCCACAAGTGAATTTTAGTACTTTTTTGTGTCTCATGTCTCTGTATATGGGCTATAAACTTGTGGAGTTGTTTATTGTAAGAAAAGCAGATGTTGGTGCCTCTCTTCTGGTATCATTTTTAACTTAACTAGGAACTCTTCCTTTTAGGTATCTAAATCTCACTAAATCTTTAAGTTACCAGAATCATGATTTGCAGCAAAGTATCTGTATGCTACTGAAACCAAGGGATTGGATTACCTTAATGTCACAGCTTTAGGCCATTTCTGACTGCACCCGGGGCAGTAGCTAACTAAATAAGTCTCCGAATGTTCTGAGATTGAGTCTGTATGATAGTGAAACCAAGCTCATTGCATTACCTTAATTCATAGCTTTAAGGCATTTCTGACTGCACCAACGGGAGTAACTTACTAAATGAATCTCTGAATGTTCTGAGACTGTTGCTTCAACTCTACTCTACTGCTTCACGGTCAGTGTTGCTTGGAAAGCATCTTGAATCTCTTGCTAAAATCTTTTCCAATTTTTTCTCTCCTCCTTCATAATGTGGAATGTAAAATTATGGCTTCCTCATGCTTCTTTTTCTTTGTCTTCCTTGTCTTTTATAGTACAAAAGCTGGCTAGCACCCCAGGAACAATCTCTACAGGAAGGTTTCATTCTAGTTATGTTGGTAGTCTTGCTCGTAGAGTACGTGACAGTGATGGATTCAGTGATGCTGCATATCTTAAGGAGCTTAATCATCGAAATGATCCGGAGGCGGTCATAAGGTTGTTTGAAAGTCAACCTTCGCTACATTCTAATCCTTCAGCTCTCTCTGAATATGTTAAGGCTCTGGTTAAGGTTGATAGGCTTGATGAGGCTGAGCTTCTCAAGACATTGCATAGAGGTATTATCAATGGTATAGATTTGTCCACTGCCTGACTACTCTGTTTCATGACCTGCCTCTTTGGAAGGTTTTCAGCAAGCTTGGCCTTCTGCTCTCTAAAGTTAAATTCTGTTATAGATATTTCTAATTTAAGGAATGGTTAACCATTTTTCTCTACAGGAATTGCAGGTGCTGCAAACTCACAAGTGGAGGAAGAAAGTGTTGGGGCAGTTTCAGCATTTCAAAATGTAGGGAAGCCAACAAAAGATGGAGTTCTTGGTACTGCTAGTGCTCCTATCCATATGGTGGCTGCTGAGGGGGGTCACTTCAAAGAACAGTTATGGCGAACTATCCGTGCTCTGGGAATGGCATTTCTCTTGATTTCAGGTGTTGGAGCACTCATTGAAGATAGAGGAATTGGTAAAGGTATTGGTATCTTTTGATACTGCTTGTAATTGTGCCATCCATCTTGTTGGATTTTGCTTAGGAAATTTATATTCTTTATTACATCATTAGGACTCGGTCTGCATGAAGAAGTGCAACCCAGTATGGAATCCAATACAAAGTTTAGTGATGTCAAGGGAGTTGATGAGGCAAAATCTGAGCTGGAAGAGATTGTTCACTATCTTCGTGATCCAAAGGTAACTGCACTTGGATTATGTATTCCTTTAGTGTCCTCTCTCACTAAAAAAGAATATGTAGTATCCGTGAGAATTATCTTTGGACTAGCCACAAGCCTTCATCAGTTCAGCCATTAGGGGAAGGGGGTCGTTAGTTTGATGGACCTGATCATGTTGTAAGATTTTATAATTATTGGGCTGTGTAGATCTCTTACTATATCTATCTACTCATTATTACCCATTACAGCGGTTCACCCGTCTTGGTGGTAAGCTTCCAAAAGGCGTTCTACTTGTGGGGCCTCCTGGCACTGGTAAGACGATGTTGGCTAGGGCCATCGCAGGAGAAGCTGGGGTGCCCTTCTTCTCTTGCAGTGGCAGTGAATTTGAGGAGATGTTTGTTGGCGTTGGAGCCCGTAGAGTGAGAGATCTCTTTTCTGCTGCAAAGAAGAGATCACCATGTATAATTTTCATAGATGAAATTGATGCCATAGGAGGAAGCCGCAACCCGAAGGATCAGCAATACATGAAAATGACTCTGAATCAGTTGCTGGTTGAACTGGATGGCTTCAAACAGAACGAGGGGATTATTGTGATTGCTGCAACTAATTTTCCGGAGTCACTGGATAAAGCACTGGTGAGACCTGGACGGTTTGATCGTCACATTGTTGTTCCAAATCCTGATGTTGAAGGTCGGAGGCAGATCCTGGAGTCGCACATGTCAAAGGTAACCACTCTCTAAGGACTCACACTTATGTCTTTTTTTCTATAGGTGTATCTATGTCTTGAATTAATTGGAATCTATTAGAATTTCTCTCTGCTACTGATTTTCATGAATTTACAATCAAACAAATTCTGATATGTCTAAATAGACACTCTGTTCATTTAGAAAAGGTTTCCGTGTGGACCATAAATCCATGACTTAGATAAATAATGTAAATATTAGATTTTGTCATCTAATTTCTTGAGTGATTGATAAATATTTCTAAATTGACATATTTTAAACTATGTTGATTGGCATTGTGCATCAGCTCCACACAGTAAACTATTACTAATGACCACCGTCTTTAAATCTTTTATCGTGTTTTTGTACTATATCCTAGGATGTGCGCAGAGAAATGTGGTGTTTGTTAGCTTGGTTTGGGGATTCCCTGTTGAATTAGCCTGACATGATGTAGAGCTTTGTTTTTCTGAGTGGATGCTATTGGTCTTGTAGAGCTTTGTTTAACTGAGTGGATGCAGTTGGTCTTGCAGGAGTTTTTGAGTTAGAACAGATATTTTTGTTCAATACTTGATTCCTATAGACTGATTGGAAAATTATAACGATATTTCTCTCCTACATCCTAGCATCTTACATTGCAGTGTTGTCATACACTTTTTATGTAAACATCATTTTGAACTTTTAGCTTTACTTGACTGCTACTTAGCAGGTTCTCAAAGCAGATGATGTTGATCTTATGATTATTGCTCGAGGAACTCCTGGTTTCTCTGGTGCTGATCTTGCAAACTTGGTAAATGTTGCTGCGCTTAAAGCTGCAATGGATGGGGCCAAAGCAGTGAGCATGGCTGATCTCGAGTATGCTAAGGACAAAATCATGATGGGGAGTGAGCGCAAATCAGCTGTTATATCAGAGGAATCAAGAAAACTAACTGCTTACCATGAAGGAGGCCATGCTCTTGTAGCCATACACACTGAGGGAGCGTTACCTGTGCACAAAGCAACCATTGTTCCACGAGGTATGTCTCTCGGCATGGTTGCTCAGTTACCGGACAAGGATGAGACAAGTATATCGCGTAAGCAGATGCTTGCTCGCCTTGACGTTTGCATGGGTGGGAGAGTTGCAGAAGAGCTCATCTTTGGAGAAAATGAAGTAACTTCAGGTGCATCGAGTGATCTCCAGCAAGCAACAAATCTTGCGAGAGCAATGGTCACAAAGTATGGCATGAGCAAAGAAGTTGGCGTCGTTGCTCACAACTATGATGATAATGGCAAGAGCATGAGCACTGAAACTAGGCTCCTAATTGAAAAGGAAGTAAAGCAATTCTTGGAAACAGCACATGCCAATGCCAAAGCCATTCTCACTGCACATGGTAAAGAGCACCATGCTCTTGCCAATGCTTTGCTCGAGCATGAGACACTTACTGGAAGTCAGATCAAGGCCTTACTTGCCGAGGTAAATTCTCAACAAACGGAGCAGCAGCAACAGATAGTTGCGACACAAAGTCACTCACAGTCCAATGCCATTCCTCCCTCAATGCCTAATCCAGCAGCATCTGCTGCCGCGGCAGCAGCAGCTGCAGCGGCTGCTGCAACTGCTGCTGCCAAATCAAAAGGCGTAGCCCCAGTTGGATCTTAGTGAAAAAGAGACATGGTCGTTTGCCTGTAGCAAAAAACAAAAAAAAAATGCTTTGTGAAGAGTTCAATGGTAAGCCTAATTATGCTGGTAAGATGTGCCTACTGTGTATTAAATAACTCCAAGGTGTATAGGATTAGTTGAGCACATTCCCATCTCCGCTGAGGAGCGACTGGAGTTCCATTGCTGCCAGACTGCCTGTGAAGCAATATTTATCCTAGTGAATGGAAGTTGTAGAATACGGATGACATTGAATTCTCAACGACAGGTGTAGTTGTCATATTGAGATCTGTTGGATGATTTTTACTGCCTTGTTGAGTTAATTTGGCCATACGATTGACTTTTCTTATAGGTTCCTGTTTACCCTTTTTTTTTTTTTTGTCCCCTCATTTTTCCTATCAGCTGGAATTTCCCCGCTGGTCAGTGTTGGACAATAATCTCTCTATCTGGTTAACTATATTTTATTTTTATGTACTCAAGTAACTGATAGTGTATTGCTACTTTGAGATGGCATGATGTTGAAAGTGAAGGGGTCGTTATAATATTTGGCTTTGCACTACTTTTTGCTTCCAACCATCCTGGCCGCAGCGCCCTCATATTGGTCGTGCTGGTCTGGGACTGATTTTACAATGTGATACTTAGATTTGAAATCCCTTCAATTTTAGAAGAACCTGCAGCAATGAAAATGCTGTTGATCAACTCTGAACTAGTCCAAGACAAGAAAACTTCTCTCTTCATGCTCAGAGGTTTGAGTAACTTGTTCCAAGGATTAACTACCAGACAATTGTAATGGACGGTCAAACTTAGTAGTGTTTCTTGTCTATAAGACGACGTCATTGATTAACAAATTGATTAGCTTGTGTTTTCATGTCAATAATAATGTTGTCAAGAAATAGAAGTTGGAGATAGAACTACAAAATGAAGGGAAGGTGGGATGATGTTCCTACTGCCTACAAACCGTGGGGACAAGAATTCAAATCTTCTGGAAAATAACCGTTAAGTAGAAATCCGTCTAAATAGAAATCATCTCATGGGACAATATCTGTAACCTTCATTTGACACGGTAAATGACGTATGCTGCTTCTAATATCTTACATTACATGGTACTAGTACAAAATCATTTTCATTAAACATTAGCACATTGAGCATACAGCAAGTAGTGAAGTTACGAACTCATATAGTAATCCTCTGATAATTACAGATCACCTATAGGCTATATAAAGTAGAAGAATTACAAAGCTGCACTCATCTCCGGTAAGAAACTACAGACAAAGATGTCTGAGCTTCCAATTAGCTTTGAATATGCTCAGCTCACAGCCAGCTTGTTTTTCTATGCGGAAACAGTCTTAGGTTTGACTCCAATTTTTCTCCATGAAACACTGGGCATTATCTGTTTAGTGTCAACTCTGTCCTTGTACCGGATGGCAAAGTTGAGTATTGAGTCGAGAAGAGAATCTGAGAGAAGATGGGGTTTGAGTCCCAATTCAACAAGTTTTGTATGCTTGGCATTATAGTAATGCTCTTCTGCCTCGACTCTTGGATTGGGTACGGATATGGTTCGCACTTGAAGGCCCAGTTTCTCTCCTGCCTTGGTAACGAGGGATGCAAGTTGGTTGACTGAATACTGCTCCGTGAATTGGTTAAAAACCCGGAATTCACCTGTCTGTGCCGGATTGGCTATAGCTAGCTCAACGCATTGAACAGTGTCTCTTATGTCCAGATATCCCCTTGTCTGTTCAGAACAATTTTGGATGGCTCAGGATCAACAACAACAACAACAACAACAACAATAATAATAATAATAATAATAATAATAATAATAATAATAATAATAATAATAATAATGATGATGATGATGATGAACTAGGCCAAGCGGCATCGCCAATAAAACTTCATGTAGTCAAATTAAGACAATCATGTAATAAGGAGGTGAACAATAAAATTTGTAGCATATCTCAAATCAGATTAACTCCTTAAGGCACTACGAGAGCTTCTCTGCAGTCAAATTGAGCAACTTAACAAGTTCCACCTTTTGATTAAACAAAAAAAGGAGTTCCACCTTTGGTCAATTAAAAAGTATAAGTTAGCATTTCAAGTTCAGAAAACATGGTCAAAGTGACTCCCTATAATTGTAGTGCATTAAGGAGCCCATAGTACCATTCATAGGGCAGAAATGGCCCACATCGTCACCCATATGGTAGATACATGGAAGATCTTATATGTACTTTAGTCCACACAACATCTACTATAGTTTTAATTCTTTTTCAATTTCCTAAACAATTTACAACATGATAAAAATATGTAAGTGCATCTATTTGAATCTGTAAAAGGACAAATAAATAACATCGACCCATTTCCTAAATCATGATCAAGTGCAAAATATTAAACAAGTCCGCAATGTGATCATGAAATACAAAGGGGTGTTAGCTTAGGTTCTTCATTTGGAAAAAGAAAATGTTTAACTTTGAAACACATATTTTATGGGATCCACAAGTACCACACACACATCTCCAACATTCTTTGCCCCTGATTTCTCTCTGTTTTGGAACAAAAATACCAACTTAACGAGGTTTATCTGTTCAACTTGGATGCTTTATGCATTCGGGTGTGGTAAGAAGAGCATAGTTTTGGACATGCCAAGGCAGAAGGTTCTTTCTTGAAAAGCATTAGATAAGCAGTCATACATTCAATATTGCCCCATCCTAAAGTGATCTTTGGACATGATAGGTTTCAATTTATCTGAACGCACAGAAATGTCAGAGTGCGAAGTAATTACCTGGCCACCTTTGCCATAGACAGTAAGAGGATGATCAACAGCAGCCTGAACACAGAATCGATTCAATGCAGTTCCAAACACGGAGTCATAATCAAACCTGTTATATAGCTCTTCATGCATTGCTGTCTCATCTGTTCTCAGCCCATAGACCACTCCTTGATTTAAATCTGTAGCTCTGATCCCCCAGGCCTTGCAAGTAAAAGCAATATTGTGGGAATCATGGACCTTGCTAAGATGGTAAAAGGAGCTTGCTTGCTTGGGATAAGGCAAAGTATCTGTTCTTCCATTGTGGATAATTGTTATGTAGCCTTCCTCAATATCTATATTCGGAGTGCCATATTCGCCCATGGTACCAAGTTTCACAAGATGACAATCCTCTTTGAACTCCTTTATGGCAAATAGAACATTAAGTGTCCCTATCACGTTGTTCTGTTGGGTAAATACGGCCCTAGACCGATCAATCATCGAGTAGGGAGCGGATCTCTGTTCTCCAAAATGGACAACAGCATCGGGTTCAAATGACTTGAAGGCCTCGGACAAGAACTCAAAGTCACATATATCACCAACATAAAGTTGGATGTCTTTACCAGTTAGAGACTTCCAACGCCTGATCCTGTTATGGATAGAAGTAATAGGAGTGAGAGAATCAAGACCAAGCTGGTGGTCAAAAAGGCGACGAACAAGATTGTCAACAATGGCAACTTCATAATTTTTGTTGGACAGATGAAGGGAAGTTGCCCAACCACAGTATCCATCACCACCAATGACCATGACCTTCTTCCTAGAGGATGCTTCACTTGAGCTACTGGAAGAACCAGATACAGCTTCAGTTTTGGCTTCTTGGCTAGTTGCAACAGCGGCTGCATGTATGATGTAGGATCTTTGAGACTTCTTTCCATGGATAGAAACCTTTTCCGATTGCAGGCGAGTCAAGGACAAACTAAGTGCTGTAGAGAATGAGATTGAGCTTTTCTTCAAAGGTTTGCCGTATGATCTACTGCTAGAAGCAACATCCAACGGACACAAGGTTGAAAGCAAATGTGCCATTATAGTACTAACTGCACCCACTAATTATGTAAAATACCTGAAATAGCCATAGTAAATTAGCATATTATCACTAAAAGAATTCTGTGGTTTAGTGCATTACACATGAGATAAAAAGGAATAGATGCATCATCTGGGCAGAACAAAACGATAAACAAGCAAAGGAATATGATGTTTTTACCACGAACATGGCTAACACTTACGTAAAGGAATTAAAACATGAAGTCCAAATCTGACATACAGTCTAATGTAAAAAAAATACATGGGTTTGGTGAGGAGAAAAAATGAATCTATAGAGAATCGCATTTCTTGGCTGCTAAGTCAAAAGAAGTCATTGCACAAGTTATGGAGATGAAGAATGTCTGTTCTTGCTGGGAATCACATATCTGTTTGGAAAACTATCCCCGAAAGCACTTAAGAACAGCTAAGATGAGTCTAAATCATCACATATCCAAATTTTCTCAAGTTCTGTTTACCTCCAATTAGTTAATGCATGAACAAGACGACTTTTCTTTAACCCGCCCCACCCTTCCCTTTTCCACAGTTCTTTGATGGATCAGTATATACATTCTTATCAGAATTATGACCGGTTGGCTGCATCACAGCCTATAAAACGCATTTGACTAAGCCAGGTATTAAATTCACCAACTGTAAAGTCATTCCTGAACATCTGAAGTCAGCCAAGTTTATGCCACTCTCAACATTTTCAAGCGCAGCAAAAGATAAAAATAAAAATATCGTAAACTAAATTTGCAAGAAAGTTCCAGTACGCGAATTAAACATCTGTGCACAACAATGTACTCGACTCAAGCTTTCAATCAATTGATTAAGAACCCAATTCAAATATAATTTCAGCCAGACTTATGCTTTCTCTTTCCAAGACCAGAGGATAAGGAAAAACAACAGATAAAAGGAACAAAAGGGTCAGCGAAAATGATAGAAACAAAAAATTTTACCAACTGAAAAATTTAAAATCCAGTTGCTTTGCACAGAGTCAATATGACCTTCCGGAGTGTCGGAGCTTTGCCTTCGCCGGGGTTTTGGGGTGAGGTTTAGCTTCAAAAATCAAAACTTGTGTGATTATATTTATATGTTCTGAGGTTTTGTCTGGGAGCATCAAGGGAGAATGAAGGGGATATACCTTCAGAATTCGACAAATTGCATTTCTAGCCCCCATACATTTTAAATTCGTGCGGATTGCTACCTAAAATTTTATACTAGTATATGGTTACGTGGAAGGGTCCGACCATAAAATAAGAAGAGAAGAAGAGGATTTGTGGTTATTGAAATTTTTATTGAATGCAGACATCCGTTTGTAACCTTTTCTATGGGAGGGCTCCATAAACCAATATATTTGACAAATATATTTTTATTTTTAACAAATCACTAGAATCATCTATTCTCAATAATCCAACGGTCAACATATGTTCTATACAATACCCCAATGTATTTCTCAAAAATCTTCCCAAACTGAGAGAGTTTTGTTGTTTGTAGAACACTTTTACAAAAGCTTATGTGAATATGTTTTTTCACACATCATATCACCTGAAAAATCAATTCCCATAATTGTGTTATCTTATCATTCTACATAAAACTTTTTATATGAGGTGGATATACATATCTTTTCCAAAACCGTTAATGAAGAATAAAAAATGGATTTCATTCCTTATTTTAGGTATTAATTAATTAATTAATTAATTAATCCGGTAACTACGAGGAGGGAGAAGACGGCTTGTGGATCTTTCAATTTTTACAAAGAAATATGAACTTGTGGAGTTTGTATTCACTACTTGTTTTGTGACTTATGAGTCCTTCTATAGACATTCACTTATATTTATTTGCTCCGACTCTAAAGTTAAAGCAAGATCGAAAAATCATATTTTTTTTGGGTAATCCTTGCGTTGTGAAAAGCAAGACCTTAAATCCTTAATTGATTGAAACATTTGTTTCGTGGTTTGTAGACTGTGAATTTAGGATACGATAATAAAAAAACACTATTTATTTATCAAATAAAAATGCGTGTTAGGAACTTCATATTGGCATATGAGGAAGGTGATGGTTGGAGATAGTGGAGCAGGGGATGTATTTGTATGTATCTATTGGAGACTATGGAAGTTATGGATATGACAATTTCTCTAAAGAAACAACGTCGATTCATATTAAAGAGCCCGTTAACGGTATGTGACGTGGAGTTTTGGGAAAGCTAGGGAGTCATTTGGATGTGTTTCAGAGATTTTTATTGCTTTTGTGAAATATTTTAATTGATTTTGTCAAATAAAATTGTACCATTTCTTTTACGGAAATAAAATTGTACCAATAGATTAATTGAAATGTAAAGATATCCAGATAATTTGTCAAATTTGTTCGAAAGTTAGAGTGATTGTACTAGAAGGAAATTAAACAATTACTATAGAGTGTAAATCTTATTTACATCTCATTTACTTCTTTTCCCATAAAAATAGTCCCGATTTCCCTTTTTGTTTGTCCCAAATTATTGTCCACTTTTGTTAGTTAGTTTTTTAATGTGCACCTATTTAATTTGTATTGATATTAGTAAACAACAATTAATAAAGTTGAATAATAATTAAATGAATGGACATATTAGAAAAAATATTTATAAATTTTACTATTTCAAGAATATTAATTTGACTTTCTTAAATTATGTGAAAAAATAATATGATACCATTTTCATGAGACAGAATGAGTACCACCTTAATATGGATATATATAAGGACTCAAAATTTTCTTTCTTGTATGTTTATTTGTAAACTTTTTCTCATTATTGTGCGATTTAACGTGATTTGGTCCTTTCTCTCTCTCACATACACACACAAAAAAGCTATTTTGGTCAAACAAGAATTTGAAATGCGCTAACACATTGGAGCATCTCCAAATGATTCCTTCTATTGTGAAAACGGAAGAACCTCTGTGGCACATAGCATCTCCAATGAAGGGTCATGGTCATGGGTTGTTTTGAGGAAGGAAATACAGAGAGTATTATTATTTTAATTGAAAGTGAATGAAATGAGATGTAGGGAAAAATATAAGGAAAAATGAAAAAGAAAATAGATATGTAGAAATTCAAAAAAATAATAAAATAATAGTAGAGAAGGTGGAGATAAAAGTGTGTTTTTAGACTTTGCGAGTGAAAGTGTGTTTTTAGACTTTACACGTGACACGAAGAAGGAAACGTGAGGAAAAATTAGTGTAAATGAGTAAAAAGTGATTAAAAGAAAAAGAAAATTAAAAAAAAAAAAGAAACATATAGGGTATACTAATTATTTTTGTGTCTTTCTCTTTCATTTCTTGACCTTCACATAGGACTTGAGTATTGGAGATGAACAATAGAAAATGTCTAGTACAATCTAAATTTTCTATAGAAACAAATCGGGCTCCAAATTTAGAGCCCAATTACTAATTGCAGGGGGCCTACACGTGGCCCCCCTGTAATTAGTGGTCAATCTCTAAATTCGGAGCCCAATCTATTTCTGTAGCTGGACTGCAGTAGTACAACCTCTATGTTATGTAGATAAGTTTTATATCTACATTTGAATTCATTTATTTTTTTAAACTAATCATAAACTTATAAGCAAAGCTACGTAGGACCATTGTTGTCTATACCATACTACATGATGAATTTAATCAGTTATCAGACGTCTGATATCAGACGTTGATATTATGTCACACTATTTACGTACTAGGCTACTACCATTACAGTACCAGACGTATAATACATTTATTATGATATTAGACGTCTATAATAAGTTGAATTAAGCGGGTTACGAGTTATTTATTTCTGTATTTAGTTCAACTTATTATATATTATTTCCATTTCTAGTGTAACGCATTAGGCTCTGAACTCAGAACTTGATTTGTTTCATTAGTCGGATCGTATTATTTGAAGACCATTATTAATTGAATAAGCAGCATTTTTGCCAAATTTTGGAAATCAATTAGAAGACAAGGAAAATAAAAAATAAAAATAAGAAAAAGTTTTGCCCAAAAAAAAAAAAAAAAAAAAGAGGAAGACGAGAGATATTTTGGTAGCCATGAGGCATATGCATGGGCATCTGCCAATTTGGATCTTACACCCCGACAAATCCGCTATCAGGTGGACCATTCTTTCAATTTAATTTATTATTTCTTAATTATTCACACAATTTTTCCTAATTTGCTCTTCTTACTAATAAAATCACATAATTAAGTTTCTTATCCGGTAATCATGCCTCCAACCTTTTGACACAGTACTCTTTGCGTTGTGTCTTCACCTTAAAAGACGTACAAGCACATGTTTAGATAGGTTTAAAATTTAAGTTTGTACTTCACATTTCTT